>UELV01079555.1:0-13087 GCA_900490015.1 Megastigmus stigmatizans | reverse complement strand
CAGTAACCGTCCGCGTTTGTTCGTCGTGTTCATGCCCCACTCGATGGCCCTGGCATTGACGTCGCCCGCGAGAATTATATCGCCAGTGATGTCCCTTAACGCGTCCTCGAGAGCCGTCACTTTCCGGTCAAACTCCGCGGCGCTACAGTTCGGGGTGAGGTACACGCTGACGTAGGACACGTCAGTCACCCTCGCCCACACGAAATCTTCACCCCTCCCTTGGCCCGTAATCCGCGACGCGGCAGCCCCTCGAACCCAGAGCGCCGCGGAGCGGGAGGTATTAACGAACCAGGTCGGCGTGTCTCTGTCTCTGTACGGTTCGCTAATCATTATCACGTCGGCGTCCGTCTCGTCGGCTAGCTGGGGCAGCAGGCGTGAGCCAAACTGGTGCCGTTCAGATTGCCTTGAAGTACAGTCGTCATTTTGGTACGTGTCTCGTCCGTTGTCCGTTCTTTGCCTCCGTCAAAGCTGCCTTGTATTCGGCGCAGGCAGCGGTTCCAGAAACGTGCGCCACCCTCCCGCCACCCCGCGCTGTGCAGAGGAAGCATTCCGGGGCGCTAGCGCAGGCCCTGGCCCGGTGCCCGGCATCGCCGCACTTTCAGCAGCTGTCGTGTCTGTCCGGTCCTGTGCAGTTGATACGGTAATGTCCGTATCCGAGACACTTGAAGCATCTCGGTACTGTCAGACGGGTCTTCACGCGGCTGCTGACAAACCCTATTCTTATGCATCCCGCCTGGAGCAGTCGCATCGCGTCCTGGTCCTTTAGGTCACAGATGGCCATCTTCTGCCCCCGGCTGTTTGGGCCGAGGACCGAGACCTTCCTGTCTGCGTCCACCCCTAGTACGTCGTTAAGTGCGTCCGTTACCTCGTGTGTTTCTGTGACACAGTCCAGGTCCAGTATCTCAAGGGTAATCTTCGGGGTCATGTCTCTTATGACCCCTTGGTTCCCCAGAGCCTGTCGGATCCGTTGTGTTAGATCTGTTGCGCGTCTGTCTCATGTAGTGCATACCAATACGGCTCCGTTCTTGGTCTTTGTGACGCCTCTAACCTTGTCAGAGGCGTCAACCGTTCGTAGCGTCCGTACTACGTCCGTGAACGACAGCCCTTCATCTGGCGCGATGAGCAGCGCCGTTCCCCGTCGTTTGGAGGCCAGTCTGTCCGTCTGTCCCGTCTGCTCCGTCTTTTTGTCTTCAGTCTTTTTCCTCTTCTTCTTCTTCTTCTTCTTCTTCTTCTTCTTCCGCTGGACTGTTTTCCAGCCCGCCTCCTGCTGTACTTGGTTCGTGCATGGTCTGGGCTCGGCTTCTTCCGGGGCGCGTATTGCGGCAGGCCTAGCGTCCCTTCCGTCATCCGACACCCGGACAGCAGGGATCTTCTGGGTGTTGGTGGCTTTCTGTCTTTTGAGGGCCACCTGAGACTCGGATGAACCTTCCGGGCTCTCTACTGTGTCTCTCCTTCTTTTTTTGGCCCTGGCCGCCATTGAGATCCTCCTTTTCTCTTCCCGGGCGACCTCAAGGTCATCAAGGATGCCTTTTATGTTTTTCAGGCCTTCCGTGACGCCCCTTGCGATGTTTCTTTGTTTTCCGTCAGTCTCGTTTATCTTCTTCAGCTGTTCGCGTATAGCCGCCACCGTCTTATCTAAAAGATTTACAGACGCCCGAGCTTCCAGCCTGGTGAGGCTCTCAGCGTCACTGACAGCACTCACGAAGCTTGAAGCACTTCCTCTTCTGCTCCGATTTTCGGTGGATAGATCCCTGCTCCCGTCCACACCTCCTCCCTCTTCTTGTTCGTTTCCTCGGTCCATGCTGAAACATAATAAATTCGTCCCGACATGCGTCCGATCCCCTGGATCCCCCCGTCTATGGGGGCAGCCGGCATAGCCGCTGTCTGTAAGCGGTGCCGGACTGGGTACGTCATGCCGGGGTATAGCACGCTCCATCGCGCTAGCCCATCTCTGCTCTCTCTCGAGCTTTGCACCCCGAACAAGATGTTCAGCTCTCTGGAGAGTTTCCGGCAGGCATCACGCGACGAAACGCACTCGCCGAAGCCGATTGACCGGTGCTGGCTAGGCGACCGGTATTCCGTCTTGCCGTCAGCGGGAGCCAAAGGTGGTTCAGTCCTCTTCGGCAGTACGTCAGATCACTTCCCCACCCAGGATCTCCTTTTGGCAGCTCACGATTCGCACCGCACGGCTAACACGGTGGTCCGCCATTGGTTTGGAAGCTGCCTTCCGTTCATAGAAAGACAACTCCCGTAAGCCCATCACCCGGTCAGTTGTGAGGCCGACCTTCGTCAAGGTGCGGACTGTAGATGGGAAAGGTAGTCTTGTTTACAATCTCTCTACGTCAACAATATATTTTATATAGATAAGCTGCCAACACTATATACAAAGACTCACCTGTTTTTGAGTTTTAAGAATCATATTCTTGCAAAAGTAAGAAAATAATATTTCAAGAATCTATAATAACATAATTTTTTAAAATTATATTTATTAAAATAACTCATTAATTATTCAATAAATTTGAATATAGTAATACATTTTGATACTAGTGCGATAAAGCGATTTTACCATCGTGTGAGCGTTTGTGCACGAGAGAAAGGGGTGAAAAAATGTCATATAAGGCTTACAGTTATTTCCTACTCATATTATTGAACCGCATTTTATAACACAACTTAGGAGAAGTTCAATTCACGCATGTGGTGTGTCATAAAATAACCAATAATAATAAAATGAGTGTAATGACTAATGCTGGACATTTCTTTAAAATAAAGCAAGAGTCTATCGATCATCATCCAGCAGAAACTTAAATTAAAATAGAGGAAAACATAAGTCGAAAATTTCTACTGGATGATGGATAGATTTCTTTCTTTATTTTGAATAATAAAATAATCTAACGTAAAACATACATATTTTGGTATAATACAATAATTACTAATTAATTTTTAATGAAAATTATTGTAAATAATAAATAATAGTAACTCTTTTAAACAAATATTGTAAATTTTTATAAGCCCATTTATAAAAGAGAAAACATTAAAAAAAATTATACATTAAAAAAAGGTATTTTAAAATTTTAAAAAAATAATGAAAAAACTATTAAATCTAATTAAATAACTTTTGCTTTAAAAGAACAAAAATATATAAAAAATTTTAACTATCATATTTGAAAATAAATGAAATAATTTATGAGATATAAACAATTAAAAAAGAATTAAAAAATTATAACACGCAAATAATGTCTTTATTATTTTAATTAGCTAAAAAAACTATCAATCATAAAAGGTAAAAGAATACTAATTACATATAAATTTTCATGAAGATTAATTCATTTTTATGACCTCTACAGTTCACGACAGAAAAACAATATCTTTTTATAAATATATTTTTTTCTCGTATAATAATCATAATAATCAATTTAAAATTTAACTAATTTATATTCATATTAACCTCTATTATAAAAAAAAATTTCATCAAATTTTAATTATTATTGTCTGAAAAATATGATATATATCAAAACACGACATTTTTGCAAATAACTTAAGAATGACAATTATATATATCATAATATATAATATCTCAAAAGGTAGGTAATTAAAAAAATTTTAATAGGAAATACAAATACATTAAAAATACTAAATTTAAAAAATCTTTTGTTAATCATAAAATAAAGAAAATTATCTTTGAGCGGACATACTTATTTACGACAAAACAAAACAAAATGAGAGATCAAATATGAAAATCGGTTTATCCAGTCCTGAGATATATTATTTTACACACACTAACATACATACACAAACAAAATCCTTATTTAGATGTAAAAATCCTTAAACAATGTTTATGTTTCATTTTTTGAAAATAAAAAACTTTTCATGATTATAAAACTCAGGAAGCAAAATCTAGCAGTAAATCAAAGTTTTCCATTACACAATAAAGTCCAGTATTTCGTTGAATCAACGTATTAAGTGTACTTTCCATATGACGCCAGAGAAGAAAAACCAAAGCGATAAAGAAAATAAACCCACAAAATTTCAATTAAATATTAAAATGCGTAGAATTAATTTACTGTAAATGAAATTTATTCTGTTGGCATGGGAGAAACGGGATGCAAATTAATTACGTATACGTAAAATAAGAATTAAAGTTTATTCAATATATAATATTATCTCAACACAGTAACTAGTCGCATAAACGCTGCAATCTCAATGTTCACTTTATTTTCCAGTCACGCACACACACAATCGCTTACTCGATCTCACAGCGAGGCGTACGCACCAAGCACCGCAGAAAAAGAGAGAATCGCGTTGCACATCTCGCTGTTCGATGAGAGCATCGCGACTTTTATCCACCCGAGTACAGTGAAGGGCGTAGTTTATGATCAATTAAGATTTCTTAACTAATTATTTTGTCATCGAAATTACAAAATTTGATATAGGTACCTCTCTAATTCTTTTTTCTACGAATTACTCAATATTTTTTCTAAGTATTTTTAGTGCTATATGTGTTAAATTACCAATTGCTAAAAAATAATAAATAATCAAAGAGAAAATTTGTAGAAAATCTATTTCTAATCACTCCGTCTTTTTAATACTAGATGCATCAATTATTCCTATAATTAGGATTAAAGCATTAAAATTAAAGCCTTAAAATAATATATTATGACCAAATTTAACATCTTTTGAAGCACGATAAATCCTTCTTCAATTGTTTTCACAAATTTTATGACGAATGCAAACATTATGCAATATAATACGGTCGACACTCGAAGTTAATTGTTTCTCGTTCTCACATCAAAAAAATCCAAAGACAGTCAGTATTTAAAGAGATACAAAAAAGAGCCTTCGTGAATAGAGGAGATATCGTGAAGAGCGTAGCGCACATAAAAGAGAATGCGAACACTCGACGCGATTCATCGTCTCGAAAAGACTAATAATTATCATAATTACGCCAACGATAAAATAACATTTTTTCCTCTCGGGTATTTAAATCAATACGCGCTGTGCAAAAGAGATACGAGACTGATTTTGCATCGATGACTCATCGCTCAGACGCGTTGTTAATTGTACATCGGTTTTACTATTCAAATATGATAATATATCTGTCTTTCGGATCACTTGTAATTCATACATGTAATGTTTAATCTATATATATATATTGCTACAAGTATTTGCTATTGTATGAACTTGTTTTGTTAGGTAATATAATTAGATGCGATCAGTACTATAAAGTACATATGTTGTTAGTTCGGATTTTTTTTGAGTTAAGTTAACTACTTTATTAAAGCTATTTTTTGTCGGATTTCGTTTGAATTGCTATCAAATTTTTACTTAACTAACCTCTACTTATATAAGCAAAAATACATTTTATTTATTCTTCTGTGTTATTGGTATTATTTTATTTTGTTATTTTAAACTTTAACAATAGAATAAAATTGCTGGAGTAAAGTTTATGAGTAAAGGCGTTAATGCTAGATGACTAATGCTTGCTATTAGGTAATGAATAAACATCATTTTTATTGGTCATAAATTTTTGTGATATTTATGGGTTTACAAAATAGATACAATGTTTGCACTCAATAACCTATAACTTTCAAATTCATAGAACAATTCTAATAAATTCAATTACCAATTAAAATAAATTTTGTATCGCAATATTATAGTAACACATAAAAGGTTAATTAACTAAATCCCTGAATTTTAAATTATATAGAGAAAATTTTAATTAATGTTTACACCAAAGAATAAATTGTTCGGATACACTATGAATAATAATTGATTTTATGTAAGTTTTATCCCAAAAAATGGATTTATAAATCAGGTAAGTGGCCATATTGTGAGACAGCGTCTATAGAGCGTGTCCCGTCAGCTATATGATTTTTAAATAAAATGATCCACTAATACAGTAGTCTATTGGCATTTATAAATAATTTTAAGCTTCGAGAGCTAGGTGTGAGTTGTAAAATAAAAATATAACATGAAAAAATAATTTTATGCGTAAAAATTGTACAAAATTTAGGCGTCCCGATTAATAAGACATCGTAAAAGCCCATGTCCATATTGTCCGAATTTATCAAACATAGAAAAATAACGCTTGTTTGAATATTTTATGAAAAGAATTCTAACCACATTGATTTCGATAGTTTGATGCCTCATCTTTCGAATGTTATTTCCAGAATTGGTCTAACGATCGATTTAATAAAGTTTTTCTGAGAATTTCTAACGCTGCATAAACACGAGGATTGATGGATTAACTACCTAGGTAGTTTAATATTATCTAATCTTTAAACTTCCATATCGGCTTAAAAAATCGTACGGAATAAACGGAATCAACGGAATTTTAGTGGATGTAGTTAGATTAACAGAAAAAAATTTGCATATTTTGCGATACTTGAATTAGTAGTTGATGATACCATCTCCAATATTTGAAGTGTAATATCTGGGTTCCTGATGTATGAAGTAGAAAAATTATAACAAGGTTTTATAGCGAAATGGTTGCGGACATATTTTTACAAAATTGCAATAATCTAGCAAATCCTTTTCAAATTTGAAATATCATTAACTTTTGAAAAAAATTTCAAAAAACCCTGTATTGTTTTCAAAAAATTAACTATAACTTTCTTATTGTATCAATCTGTAGACCAATTATGACGACGGCATTTGAAAGATCAGAATCTAAACTATCAGAAATACTGTAGTTTTGAATTATTTATGCCGATAATACAAGGAGTTACGGCGTTGAAAGATGAAGAAAAAAGTTCATTTGAATATTGAAGGATGAGTTGAAACGTTAACATACAATTATATTATTTTATGTTAGGTTTATAATTTCTTATTGCGTACTAAAATCAAAATTATTTACACAGGATTGATGAGCAAAAATTTGCAGAATAATTTTTACTTTGATTTAATCGTGTTCCATAGATATGGACATTGATTAGTTAGATGTACAAATAACGGGACACCATTATAAATAATAGATTCCGATTCAAAATACATATATATTTTTGTCGGTAACTAGGCCTAGCGACAGACAGGAGAATCCCACACAGGGATCTATATCTACATCAAGATTACTCCTCCGCCTCAGAAAAAAAATATTATTATTGTTAGAAGAAGAAGATGGTAGTAGAATCATTTCCAATGTCGGAAAGATGTTAGAAGACGCTTTAAACAACGTCTCATGCAAAGGGACACAGCTCAATTTCCCCCACAGAAATGATTGAGGGAGGCCGAAGCAGAAAGAAAAGAAACGAGACTTTCATTCCAGAAAAGACTAAGACACAGGCAACACCTGCAGACCAAGAGGACCGAACAGAGGTAGAAAAGAAGAAAAAGCAGAAATTAGCTGATTAGCCCATCGGCCAATCCACGAAAACTGGCTCAAACCTCCAGGAAAGCAAAGCCATCACTGGCAAAAAGACGACGAATAAAAGTCCAAAATCGGAGGTTACCGTCCTGAAGCGGTCGAGGGGTAAGTCCTACGCGAACATTCAGAGAAGCATCTGCTCCGAGATTAACCCATCGGATCACGGATGAGACGTAAAAAATATACGCTGGACAACGACCGTTGAAGTACTCTTAAAGCTAAGGAGCACAAGCCAAGGTAAGGAGCAGCTTGCAAACGTGCTTTAAAGTGCAGTTGGAGCACCAACGAATCTGATCACCCAGGTCCCCAAAGCTAAGCTGGAGATCAGGGACATCAATTGCTGTTACACGGTAGATGAGATCAAAGTGGTCCTAGGTAGATTTACGCAGTAGTAGGAAGAGTTCCTCGACGTGAGTCTAATAAAGCTCAACAGTACCGAGCAGACAATAGCCATCGTCACCGTAACTGAGACGGACGCCAGAAAGCCGCTCGAGTCAGCCCGTATAAGAATCGGCTGGGTCAATTGTAGGATTTGACGACGACAAGAGCATAGCATTAATTTCTGCCGGTGTGGAGGAGATCAATACAGGACCGCCGATTGGAACGCGGACCCTGTGTGCTTCTTCTACGTCATAATAAGAGCGACAGGTGAAGCGGTGACATATAGGGCTGGGTTCGGAGACTGCAAAGTCTTTCGAAAAGCCCTAGAAGGAACTCGACAAAATGACTAAGGTCCTACAGGCCAACCTTTGGAGAAGTAAGACGACACAAGACCTGCTTGCCCAGATCTGCCTCGAGAACTACGCCGATGTTGCCTTCGTCAGCGGGCAGTACCGATGAGACAGAGAAGGGGAAGGCTCGTATCGCGAAACTTTCGGCACTACGACCATATAGATCATTAAACTACACCACTTTCGAGCGGCTTACCATGGATCTGGTAGCGGTTTCGTCTGGGTAAGGGGTGGCGGCGTAACATACGTCAGCTACTACCACACCCCAAAAGAGGAAATCGAGGGAATAGGAAAAATTGGACTTCCTTAAGGATGCGATCAGAGATATGGAGGGACAGCTTTTAGTGGCCGGAAACTTAAATGTTAAATCCATACAGTGGGTCGAGAGTCCGCCACACTGTAGAGGTGGGCGGACATGGTGTCCAGGTTGGGGTTTGGGGTATTATCACCGATTCCACGGGTATCTTTAGAAGACCCGGCTGTAGGGAGACAATAATCAATATCTCCCTATCGTCGGAATACTTGGCCGCCCACATGTGGGACTGATGGGTGACCGAGAACTACACGGCCAGCGATTACCAGCACATCACATTTCGGGTACGTGAGAACATGCCAGTCGATGCGAGCATAGCCAGTGAACCCAGGTTGAGATATTGGACGGAATGACTACCTCAGAGTGGACTGAACTGGTGGTGGACGCGATTACAAGGAAGCAGCCAGAGAGCAAGCTCGTCCTGTAGAACCTAACCCAACCCAACCCAACCCATCAGACTCTACTATTATTCATTAGCTTAACCTCATCATTTATCCATTCCTCTCTTCTTGTGAAGATCACCTTAAAGTATTTTTTAAATGCACCTTGTGTACGTTATATCTAAATTGTTATCAACCTGCAGGCATTGAACAATCCTGAGGACCTCAGCATGTCCCAAAGCCTCTTTACAGACGCCAAGACTCTTTAACCTTAACTAGGCAGTTTGAGGATCTCCTCAAAATCCCAAAATATATAATTCTGTATTTAAAAATAATAATATAAGTGTGTTATTTTAAATAAGGTGTTATTTTATTACGTTTTTCATGCTCTACATATGATATTATACATCGTAAATTTGTAGTCTCTCGTTATTCAAAAAGCTTTTGTTATTTTGCTAGAAATTGAGGCAATACACAATTTTTTTAATTGCAATAGCAAAAACTACTAGCGATTCCACATTTTTGGAATTTTTTTATTACTATGTATTGAGTTCATGTGCACAATTCACGGAGCTTGAAAGTAAGTGTGAAGCAGTGACACCGAAATACAGGGAAATGCCACACCATTTGAAGTGCTGCACTTGCAATAACCCACTTAGCGCTCCGAAATGCGTGAAAGAATTGTACAACTGACCGAATTTTCAAAATTGTAAAATTGATTTTAAAAAACTCCTACCTGTTTGGTAATGAAAAGACCAATTTTTATTCCAAAAGAATGCTTTTTATTCGGTCTCGTACATTTCGTATGAATATTTCGTACATTGCATCATTCGGAATTACTGAGCTTAGTACAATTCCAATACCTGAAGTGCAATATCTCAGATTCTAATGAATAAAACTGAAAAATCCCAACGAGATTTTAAAGGGTAGATATTAGTTCCACGTTCTATCAGTATTGCAATCATTGGGACAAAAGATTTTAGCGACAGCATATAAAACGTGAGACTTAGAATTATCGGCAATGCTATATATGCACCTCAACAAGCCTTTTGCGCAGAGTCTCGGCTTACTGGCGGAAAAAAACGAAGACTATACAAAATACTATTAAGCTTCTTGGTAATCGAATCGACCTGAGGCCTCTAAGCAAACGTCGCGTCTAACAGAACACCAAGACTGGTAACATTGCGCGAGAAGGGTAACGTGACACCACCACTCAGGTCAACGCAGGCTACGAACCCGCAAAGAAATCCAAAGCAAATGGATTAGTACCAAACAAAATTGCTTTGGTTTTTCCAACATTAATCCTGAGCGGCGCGCCATGCGCTCACGTCACCACGACCAACGCAGCCGGCTGAAGCCCTATGCTCTCTATGATCGCTATGTCTCGATGCTCCCATACAAAAACTCGTGAAATTTGAATATAAATCTGTGAACTGAAATGTTCTGAAAAACATAAAAATACCAGAGTTGTGCTGGACTGTACAGAAATATCCATTCAGAGGCCAACATGTTACAGTGCAGATTGCGAATGTATTCTCATTATAAGGGTACTGCAACTATTACATTTATGGTAGGTATCGATCGAGTCCTGCTGATCAGATAACATGCATTAGCAAGGTTTTTGGTGGAAGAGTTTCTGATAAGGAAATCATTAATGCTAGTGGAATTTTAGAAAAACTGTTGCCAGAAGTTGACGCTGTAACGGCTGATAAGGGTTTTTCAATTGAAGATGAATATTTCTATAACAATATTAAGTTATTAATGCCTCCTAAACTAGGAAAAGATAAACAATTTAAAGACTTCGAACGAATAAAAGAGATTGCTGCCGCAAAAGTTCATGTTGAAAGAGTTATTTAATGGATAACAATTTTTAAGTTATGTCTTGGCAGAATTTAATGGAATCTTTTTCCCTATTTAAATAATATATTTGAATGCATATGTGGAATAGTAAATTTAAGCGCAGCAATTTTAAGTGATGATAAGTAAAATA
Source organism: Megastigmus stigmatizans (assembly GCA_900490015.1). Classification (NCBI taxonomy): domain Eukaryota; kingdom Metazoa; phylum Arthropoda; class Insecta; order Hymenoptera; family Megastigmidae; genus Megastigmus; species Megastigmus stigmatizans. The sequence continues at coordinate 2,313 of UELV01079555.1, read as the reverse complement.
TGTAATTTAATTTAACTGTAATTAAAATGACAGTATTTTATAAATAATTTTGGGAAATAAAATTGTACAAATATTCATTTATTGTTTTTTTATTCAATATTATAAGAAACTTTTAATATTCATATAAATATGTAATATAATAAACTTTTTAATATCAAATTTTAATACAAAGAACTGAAAATGATAAGATTCGCTTTTAGAGCAAAAATGCACTATATGTATCAGTTAAAACGAATAACTCTATGTCGAGTCATTCAGTGTGAGTCAACAAGTGTGTCACAGATCTTACACACTTTGATGTATGTTGTTTATATTAAACATAGGCCACACACTTCCTAGTGCGTAAAATCTGTGACACAAATATGTCCTTTTACGCACTTGGATTTACGGTGTCTTTACTCTTAAAAAAAAAAAATATATTACTGAAAATATTAAGAGTTGCATGAACTCTATTTCTAAGTGAAACGTATGTATCAATTTATTAGATAGGTTTCTGACGTTGCTGGATACGGGTTTATTATTTTCAAAATTTTTTGAAGTTAGAGTTCCTTTTTCACTTAATCTCTAAAACTTTTCTAGCATAAAGGACAACATTTTTTGGTACTCCTAGGAAGAATAGATTTTTCCATATTTATACACAAACTTTGAGGTTAGAAATGGTTTTTCGTATTTATTTCGGAATCGGTTGAAGCTAGAGCAAAAAGGATCGCCGCAAATTTTGCGTTTCTGAAAAGAGAATTAATTTTTTTTATTGAGCGAATAAAAGCTTTTCCAAACACTCATTGTTAATATTTAAAATATTAAACTTGCAATATGAAAAAGACTAGATATCTATAAATCAAATAGCCATTTTCTTAAAAAAAAAAAAAAGAAGAAAATCGACGAATCAAATTTTTAAACTTGAAAATCATTTCATCCGTTTTGGAGATACCTACTGATGTATACGTACATTCCTGTGTAAAAATTTCCCATATATAATTATATTCTTTATATAATTATATATAATTGAAGAAAGGTTATTGTTCTCAAATAATAAATATTTGAACTTTCGAAAAAAAAAATTGTAAGGTGGAATCTCGGTACTATTTATACCCTATAGGCGCTGATTTTTCTTGCAGGAGCAAGAAATTGGTCGCCTCCCAGCGGTAACGATGTGCATGAATGTAAGGTCATATATAATTGTATACATGCAGTTATAAATCGTCATGTATGGCTATATATGATTTTATATCTTATCTTATACTAATATAATAAAGAGACAGCATTTGTTTGTATGGGGATAAGAATCTCAAAAACTTTAAACCGATTACAACAAAATTTTGACAAGATACATTTTTGGCATCGTGGAGTAACATAGGCTAGGTTTTGTATTAAAATATATCATAAATTATTTAAAAAAATAAATAAATCAGGGACTACTTTACATACGCGTAGCGTAGTAATATAGGGGAACAACAGCGTGCGGTGGTCGGCCGGCGGAGTTCTCGCGCAGTTGCGTGCCGCCGTGTAGCAAAGCAGAATCGCGCGTCTGCCACCAGGCGGCGACGCACAGCTTTTGACGTACACGTACCTTAATAATTGTCGCCGAGGATATAACTCGGAGCGTGAAACCCAGTATGGAGCACACCGTTTTTGAGTAAAATTTTTTGTACTTAATAGGGTAAGCGAGCCTATTACTGCGGATGCGCCTATTACTGCGGTTTCGTTTATTTATATTAATATTAGATGGAATATAATATTTAATGCTCTAGAAAAAATCATTCAATTAATTAAACACTTAAGAAATATGATAAACATGATTTATTGCGTGTAATTTAATTATTGAATTTATTATCTGGGAATTTAAAACAGAATGTTCGTATAAGCCGAAATGGAGTCTATTTCACTACTAATGATGATGACAATACAGTGTATCTTTTTTTTAACCTATCTATGTTATAATACTCTTTCTTATTATATTGTTCTTAAAGTATTAGGTTTACATTCTTAATAAAAATCTTTCTTTAAGTTCAAAACTTATTTGTTTTTGAATAATTACCGCCGCAGCATTTGGTACGCACATTTAGTGGGCGCTTGTATTACTGCGAACAGTTGCACAAGTCACAACCGTTAACATAACCTACTCCGTGTTGGCCGACCATAGGTACTACCTACTGACTTGCAGTTTATACCTACGGAAAATCTGTTATTAAAATGGGAAAAATTAAAAGAAAATTGAAACAAAAAGTGAATAGAAAAAAAGTGATGAGAAAAGTTTATAAAACAACAAGAGAGAATTAAAGAAATGGAAAATAAAAAGCGTGTAAAAGAAGA
>UELV01079553.1:0-11141 GCA_900490015.1 Megastigmus stigmatizans | reverse complement strand
GAACGTCACGTCGGGAATGGATGATCCGAAACCAGGTCTTCTGTATGTCGTCGTCCGTCCCTCATTTGCCACCGTTAGATCTAGCCTAGCGGCCATCTCCAACAGTAACCGTCCGCGTTTGTTCGTCGTGTTCATGCCCCACTTGATGGCCCTGGCATTGACGTCGCCCGCGAGAATTATATCACCAGTGATGTTCCTTAACGCGTCCTCGAGAGCCGTCACTTTCCGTTCAAACTCCGCGGCGCTACAGTTCGGGGTGAGGTACACGCTGACATAGGACACGTCAGTCACCCTTTCTCACACGAAATCTTCACCCCTCCCTTGGCCCGTAATCCGCGACGCGGCAGCCCCTCGAACCCAGGGCGCCGCGGAGCGGGAGGTATTAACGAACCAGGTCGGTGTGTCTCTCTCTCTGTACGGTTCGCTAATCATTATCACGTCGGCGTCCGTCTCGTCGGCTAGCTGGGGCAGCAAGGCGTGAGCCAAACAGCCAAACAGTTGCCTCCGTCAAAGTTGCCTTGTATGCGGTGCAGGCAGCGGTTCTAGGAACGTGTGCCGCCCTTCCGCCACCCCGCGCTGTGCAGAGGAAGCATGCCGGAGTGCTAGCGCAGGCCCTGGCCCTGTGCCCGGCATCGCCGCACTTCCAGCAGCTGTCGTGTCTGTCCGGTCCTGTGCAGTTGATACGGTAATGTCCGTATTCGAGACACTTGAAGCATCACGGTACTGTCCGACGGGTCTTCACGCGGCAGTTGATAAACCCTATTCTTATGCGCCCCGCCTGGAGCAGTCGCGTCGCGTCCTGTTCCTTTAGACTGATGGCTATCTCCTGCCCCCGGCTGTTTGTGTCACGCGATATCACGTGAAAATCACGCGAACTCTCATGTGAAAATCACGTGAGAATTTTGTCGAAAATCACACGTGATTTCTTACGCGAAAATCACACGCTTCCTCACGTGATATTCACATGACTACTCACGTGTTTTTTTTTTAAACAGGGAAATAGACTGAATCATAACATTATATTATAACATCAGTGGCTTGCCTTAAGTACCCAGATGTAAACGCACTGCAATATGAATATTCTTAATTAATTTTTCCTACATAACTTTTTTGTCTTTATATCTTTAAGTTTCTTTCACAACATGTTAAAGATCTTTATAGCTTCATCGTAGCTATTTTTATTACTGATTTTTTATTCTTTGGTAATTGTATTGGCTTATATCTAGTTGTACTTTTACTATTTAAGTATATACTTTTCAGTCAATCATAGTGATACATTATAGCTTCTAGTTGGTACAATTGCCTGACATTGAGGGTTATATTATTGACAGGAAATTTGTTTTTATTTATGATTGCTAATATTTTGTTTTGGATTTTTTATATTATATATATAATTCGAATTTATTTATAGTTACAATTAATGGGTAGTGATGGTTAAAGAGATTTTCTAGTTTGAATGAATTGTAATTTATGCTATCCGCTTTTATATAAAAGTTGTCAATGCTTGTTCCTCCATAGTTATCCACTGTAGGTCTTGTTATACCCAGAAAACACGGTGTGTTTTTTTACTCTAGAAAATTGTTTATAAATTATTGTTCTATGATCTTATCATTTGTTACATTTCTGTTGGTATGTCTTTTCAATATGGCTCCAAGTATCCGTGCACAAATAACATACGGCTTCAACGATAGACCCTCAATAAAAATTTTCAATTTATTAAAATTTGCATTTAAAATTCTAATATGCATACATAATATTGCACTATCTTTTGCTCGTATACCTTTATTGAGAGTTTCAATATCCTCAAATACGTTTTATTATGCCTTCAAAGTTGAGTTTTTGATCCATGTCTAGGGACATATATTACATTTATGTATTGTACTAGATTTTGGAGTATGGAGCGATTCCGTCGATATGCCAGCCTCATTCTATGTTGTTAGTTGGTGTAGTATATAATCCACTTTACCGATCAGCTACCTTGGCAAAGCGGGTCTCATTTCATAATCAGTCATATCTGTTTCCTTTATTATCTTCGACTTCAATATTTCGCATTCGTGGCTATCTGTTACGTGGTTTGTCTCGTATTTCATTTTGTATTTCCAATTACTGTATTTACAGTTTACACACTTATTTTTACCTCTCACAGGACAGTCTATTGTTTTATGGTATCTTGTACAATTAAGCACACTGATCTATTGCGGTTCTTTATAGCCTTATGTCCAAAACCTCGACAGTTAAAACACGGTCTTACGTTTATCATATCATAAACTTTACAGTTTGTATACCCCGCAAAATTTTTTATTGTAGTTCTCTTTGATATGCCTATGCACGTCAGCTGTAACTTCCATTATAGCTGTTGGTGGGTTGTGTCTCTTGTTTGTGTATACGTCAAGTATTTTGCCCTTCTTATCGAAATTAATAAAATTTCTAACATTAATGTCTTCTTCGAGAGCTTTTTTGTTCATTCCTTCGAAACTATCAATTCCTATTATTTTTACTTTAGGATTAGCAACTTGTTCTTCATTTACCTCACAAACATCCTAATTTTGTTTTTAATATATTGACTGATTTTTCTACACTTTTTCCATTTAGACAATTTATGATTAATTCATTATCCTTATTATTTCTGAATTATTTTTTTTGTTTGTATCGTTTCCTCCTTAATTAAGTAGTGTGAGACATATCCTACTGTCTACTTATTATTTCTATATTCTCGTCATTCTTAATCTTTTTAATTATGATTTTTTTGTACACGCTTTGGTTTGCTTGCGTTATTCGCAGCAGTAGTGGCGTATGTGTTGTAATTTTTGTGCTCTGTTATGTCACTCTTTTCTTTTTGAATTTTTTCTCTTAAGGTAGTTCTATGGGTACTCTCTAGTCTACTGAGAGATGAAACGAAAAATTGTTTTAAATACTTTATAAGCATGTTATAAGTGTTTCAAAAATTTATTCTTCTTTTTTCATTTAGGTTTAATACCCTATTCTTTATTATTTTATTAAAATAAAACATTATTGAAAGCAATTCTCTGTTTATTTGACTTCGGTTTCATCCTGACATGAAAATGTGGCAACACTGGACAACGAGTATCCTTTCGCGCCAATTGTATGGCGAATGATGCGATGTTGCCAAATTTCTATCACTTCCTGAACTAACCGTGAAAACAAGATTTTGCTTGTTTTGTTAATAAATATCTTTTAATTTTACACGATAATCTATAATAACTTTTATATTTTTGAAAAGCTGAGATATCAATCTATTAAAACTAGTTTTTCAACAATGGCATACACCGCTATCTATAAAAAAATCTTTCACTTCCTGTTCTTCAGAGTGCCTGTCCCATAAGGGCTAATGTTAAATACCTCAACTTTAATTTACAATATTTTTAATTTTTACACAATAACTCGCCTCAAAATTTATGAAGTATATTCAGTAAATCCTCCTGAATATTTCTACGTAATTATTTTTTATGTCTTAGAAAGTCGGACTAACCCTAGAGCTACCTTAACAGCTGATTTTTTCCTTTAATTTATTGTTGAGATCCTTTAATAGTGCGTTTTCTAATTTTAGAGTTTCAGTTTTCATTTTATCTTGATATATAGTTCTATAGTAAAATATTTTAAGATTGATTGTATGTTTAATACAATCAATCTGTTTATTTAACCGACTCATGAAATTAAGAAGACTGTGATATCATAGAAAGAAATAGTGCAATGTGAACATAATTATGAGACTGACGCGTGATGAAGCTTGTAATATAAATAATGTAATTGTAAAAGCTATACCAGATGCTGTTGTAAACTTTTATGCAAATAAACCATTTCTATATATTTATCTATTTATCTATCTATGTCTCTCACTCCTTCCCATCTGCTTTTTATTCTCCATTTAGTTAGGACTGCCTCATTTTATTATATTTTCATTAAGTACCCCCCCCCCTCTTGTATGAATTGCTAATATCTGTACAAAGTTTGATATATACTTCGCACTTCGTTTTAAAGAAAAGTTTGATTAAGTTAACACCGATTCTTGTTCGTAAAGCAGAGTATTCCGACGTCGACTTATCTTTTTCTATTTACAATGAAAGTTAATATTTGGACTTAAGCGGCGTAGTGCTCGATATTATAGAGTCCTGTAATAGGTAAAGTCAATCTGTTTTGTTGGTTTTTCAATTAATTGGAACTTATAAAGAGGTATTTACGCATTGGATATCTTCATATCTATTACTGATTATAACTTTATATATTTATAATTTTGAGTAATGTTCTGACTTGGCCAATTTTTCGCTTGTTTATCAATAATTTAAAACAATTAGTATGAGTACCTATTAATGTACACGTTCAAATAGTTTTAGACAATTACTCGGGCAATTACTAAGACTAGCGTTGGATTTAAATGCGTCCATAATTTAGATCTAAATACTTCGCGAATGTAGATTGTTATTTCGATAGTTCATTTATGTTAAAAATGATTTCCGTGAAGCGCTAGAAATAATTTTAAAATAAGGAATTGACTATGAGCTTTAAACAACTCGCTCGGCTAGCTGCATCTTTTCGTAAAAATTCTGACTGGTGAGTGATGGTTCGAAGCGGTAACCGCCGCACGACAGGGAAGTACTCAACTTCTTCCTCACAGTGCTTCGTTTTCCGCTATTGCTCTGTCTTGATTGACCCGCACGGCTAATTTAAATCGATGATTACTCAACAATTACTGATCGGATAGAAAAATTTAATCAGGATTTTCTTTTTAGTATTTTTCGCTCTATCCCATACTGTAGAGCCTCTTATTCTGATTTTTAACACCATGTATATGAATATTGAAGGAGTATTCCATCGTGGTCTATTTGTAGAACACCTATTCTATAGAATATTTTAAATAGCACCCTTGAAATATTAAAGATATTCATAAATTTAGTATTCTTTATTTTACTGCATGTCATCATCAGACCTTTTATTAATTTCAGATTCGTGGGAAAAACACTGGATATATTCTGAGCATGCGGGACAAGATTTCGGAAAATTTATTTTAAGTCATGGTAAATTTTGGAGTGATCCTAATGATGATAAAGGTAATTAAAAATTTTAATTTTATTAATACTTAAACTTTAAATGTAAAAGTATAGAAATCTAAATCTAAAAAATGTAAAACATTGAAAATTAAATTACATTAATAACTGAATACTGATTTCCTTAATATTTAGAGGATATAAGTTAGTAGAACCACACGTAAACAATGACATAAATGTATCTCTTGTAAAATAATTTAATTACACTGCAATTGATATTACAATTGTTATTATTGTTATTGCTTCAATTATTAGAGATAAGAAGTCAATTATTGTTAATAAAAATTCTACTTTTATGTACAAATGATAATGCCAATTGGTAATATTGATTGCAATATAATTTGAATTACAGAATTTATAGATTCCTCTTCTACTCGTTTCTAATTAATTTAAAAGGTATCTTTTTTTTACGTTTCGTAAAATGAGCGTTCAATGAAAACGTTCAATGATGCGTTCTTGAATGATGATAAGTGCATACTATATTTATGATTTTACTTACTTGTAAATTTCTATATTCTATACTAGGGTAAGATACCCTACTACTGACACCAATCCGGATACTGATATTTAGATTTATTCAATCAATACTTTATGAAATAATTTCTTGCACTGTTCTAGAATAACTTAATTGCTGTTATTAACGTACTAAAATGATAAATATGTGTTAATCTCTTTTAATTAATTTGTTACATTGTAATTTCCAATTTCATGTCAGTAGATGGGATGTCAGTAATGCGTCCTACAAATTTTATGTGCTTTTTAAATGGCGTTGAGGTTAGGGGTCGGGTTGGGTGTCAGTAATACGGTTGCCGAAGCATTTATTTTATTTCGTTTACTTATGAATGAAAATGAATTAATTATGACATATATTAATCTTTTTGTAAAACTAAATATGATAAACAATGATCTAAAAAGACTAAATCTGTACTATTTGTTAAAATGTAGTTGATAGTATTATAATACTTGCAAAGGGTTTGTTAATGTGTCAGTAGTTGGGTATTTTATCCTAGTGAGCTCAGTGAATACAATTATTTTGACGCGATACAACACCTTGACACCATGTATTCATACCGCGTCCCAACTTATTGTTTAAACAGTAATATGAAATGTATGGAAATAATTTTTGGTTTACTTATAATTTGAACAGTGAACTAATTTTTACTCTCTCTTATTTACACTCACGATAAATTAAGGGGAGTTAATAATAATATGTTTATCAAAATTGTTCTAAGACAAAATAATACTTGTCAATTTCTAAGATGATTTTACAACTTTCTTTAACCAAATTTTTCCATAAGAAATTTGAAGATTCCTGTAAACTGATAAGGAATTGTTGATCTAATTTGCATTACGGAGGCAAAAAGAATGCTTGTCAGTAATTTCTAAGTTGATTTCGTATCTTTCTTTAGCTTAAATTATATTAATATCGAAACTAGTAAAGAATCGATTATTTAGTTGAAAATATGAAATTGATGTTATGTAGCAAAAAACTATTATAATAAATATTTTTTTTTATTCATGACGATTATCGAAATGAGACAGCGACTAAAAGAAGTTTTATTTTATATTAGAATTCGGTTCAGTCGACTTCGGCGTAAGACGTTTCGGGTTCGAATCGCGTTCGTTTGCCTTTTTTTTTATCGAGAAATCGCATTTTACATCCAGCTCGGTCGTAACAGTGCTTTACAGTAGTACAGGTTTTATAGGTTTACTCTAGGGAATGAATTTCTATATGCCGTTGGGATCTTCCTTTTCAGGATTCTATATGATATTTCGTATAAAATTTTCATGGAGGGCAAATGTATAAATGTATACTATCCAATTTGGATCAATACTTTAAAAAAATGTTTACAGCCATAAATAATAATAGTTCTTGATTGCTTTGATTCAAAATTTTAAAATTATTAAAATTATAATACAAAAAAATAATGATTGCACATTTTCTTTAAATGTTTTCAAGAATTAGATCAAGTGTTTATGTCCCAACCGAAAAATTATAAGTATTAGGACGGGAGATGAGGGTAATGATCGCGATTGGCTCGGAGCTGAGTTCTCTTATAAATATTCTGAAAAGCCTTACTTTTGGCCGGTGAACGTCCTTAAGCAGCGAGTCTTATCGCTTAACTTTCCACTGATGCGATAACATAGTAGCGTATCTGGAATGGATTTCACTTCATTCTACAACATTTTTGAGTGTCTATTTTTTTATACTTTCTCTTTCCATTGATGTTTTGCGTCGGTGTATATGCGTTGCATTTTACCAAAATTTATTTTGTTCGATATTCCGCGATTAAAAAATCCGCATGTGTGCATATGAAAATACGGAATGAGCGGCGAAGGTCGCTGAGATACGATAGAAACCCGAGTCAGTTTCGAGCCAGATGATCGGTCAACGAACCGAGCGATAATACTCAGCTGCAGCTGCTTGCCGTAGTGATATTGATGTCGTTATATATTCTTTTTCTCATTATGATAAGCAATTTCCCTTTATTGCTGAATAGAATATTGCTATTCCTTGTTTGCTTGAACTGTCATTAACATGTTTTTTTATGCCGTTTGTTTTTTTGTGGTTCGGGTTATATTAGCTTTTTAATTCTTAGTTTAGCCTTCGCACTCTTCCTTTTGTTACAAAATTTATCTATTTATTTCTCTTCTTCTCTATTCTATCTGCTCGCCACTGGCGCAGTGCAACTCACAATGTGTTTTTATTAGTATAAATGTTGAAACTAAAATTCGCGTATAATTTGTCACGTGTTTTTGGAGTCATACCCACACACTTTACAATTTTAAGAGCGAGTTCCAAAGCTTTCTTTTCTTTTGTTCGTCAAAGAATAATAATTAACTAGCAAAATACAAAAATAATGTGTGGGACGAACAAGGTTGCATTTCAGCCGTACGCTGAAAAAAGTTGCGTTTTGTCCGCGCTCGAAGAAAGGTTCTACTTTGTTTACGCGCTAGAAAAGGTTGCATTTCGCCCGCGCTCGAAGAAAGGTTCTACTTCGTTTACGCGCTGGAAAGGTTGTGTTTCGCTCGCATTCAAAGAAAGATTCTATTTGATCTACAAGTGAAGAAACATTCCGGTTTGTAAAAAAATTTATTGTTGAAAATTTTGTAGTGGTAACGCGGCTACCGAAAAAATCGCATTGATTTAATAAATATACAATATAATTATACACTGTTATAAAAAGTTTTTTTGCAGAAATTAATGACGTCTCTTGATTTGTATTATTATAGTTTATTATAATATATATATATGTTAGACTTTATAAAAACATTAAGCTAATCATAAATTTGTTACAACGCACCTAATTAAAAGTGCGATTGCAACATCTTACACTACACTGAACTACACGTTGCCAAATTATAGTTTCTGACACTACAAATATCTTGAGTTTCTTAAATATACACCGTGACAATACAGGCGCGCACCACTTTTGGAATCAGTTTATTCGGAACTGGATAGAAAAATAATAGAACCCAATAATCTCCTTCGCCCATTAGTTGCGTAATGTATTATGTCATTTCGTAATAAATATTAGAAATATTTATTACTCATCGTCGTTGCCGGAAGTACGGGACTAAAATGGTACCGGGTGGAGTGCGGCAACTTCACTCGATGATCCTGGAAAAAAGTATTTTAAGGTTACGGAGAATACGGATTATTCTGAGTGTTGTTTTGAAATTTTGTTGATATGAAGGATAATAGATGGCGGTAGATGAATATTTTCAGCGTTGAATTTTTATTTTCAATCTTAATAACATACCTAGCAACAATTCCTTTGTTATATGGCTTAGTTAGTTATATGGCTTGTAAATAGATTTGATGGAAAATTTAAATATTATTTATACGAAATTTATTGAATAGCTATTACAATTTTATTAAGTTATTAAGTTCGTCTTTGTGTATTCATTTTAGTTGCTTGTACTATAGAATAGAAAATATTCGTCATGTTGTATTGAATATCACTGTTTTTATTGTATTTGTATCTACTGTGACGATTGTCACCTTTCACTTCTTTACGATTATCTGAAATTATAAATTTAAAAATTACAAAAGTTATTTATTTATGTTGATTTAACTTGTGAAGGGTTCTCGGTTCTGTTCACACCCGTCTGAAACCAAGTGAGATATGTGAAGAACGGCAAATAAATAAATAGTACCAATTAAATAATGCAATGTTAGGTTTATTGATCAGACTTGTTGTTAACCGAAAGAGAGGTTGCCGATATTCGCGGTCGCGTATGAATCTACAAATGAAGTACTACTGTGAAAGGTTGGATGAGTGCTGTGGTTGAATGCGGTGTCGCTGGTGTATCGTATCTGGTTCGAATCTTTATCTATTTAGGTCTCTCTGCGCAAGTAAGTTAATGAATGCCGTACTCTCCTTTTTTATATCCTCCACTCTGCTCGCTTCTACTCCTTGAAATTAGTCTGATCGTGGAATAATGGGCGATGATTGTCGTGAATGCGCCCGGGTGTGTGTGTGTGTGTGTGTGTAATAATGGATACTTTGTACGTGCACGATGGTTTCGGTTTTCGGTCTTGACCTCCGGTCGAGACGAATTCGAGCCGAAACGCAATTTCTTGTGCGACTTAAGAACTAAATTCGTATGACTAGCGTTCGTGTTTTAACATACGTAACTTACGGTTTTTAGTTGTTCCGTGGTAATTGTTGTTATATTTTATTTGTTGCCATTTATTTCTTTGAGTTCCTTTGATTTTATTTGCTCTTTCGACTTGAATGGTTCGTTAGAATCTAGAAAATCGTCAATTATTAATAACAATTTGAAAGAGACTATTTTATTCTGAATATTTTTTTATTATTTTCATTTTGTATTACATTTTGTATACATTTTGTATACATAAGCACAAAGGATTTAATTATTTATAATGTAAATTAGAATTAATTACATATCATTTTAATAAATTAATTTTTAAGAGCATGTGCTGTAGTCGGAAAGGTTTCTTCCTTAACGGTTCTTTCATTTAACGAAATATATAAAGTTGACCTAGAAGTATATCGAATAGGACAGATATAACTCGTGGAGCTGGCATCAATCAAAATTATCATTAAAGTATTCATGTGTGTACTTGCAGAGTTGATCTTAGAGCATGTGTACATAGGGTCGCTGAACATTGCGTCCAGGTAATTCGCTCCATAGTTTGTGTTTAGGTGTGGAATACTGTCGCACTCGACGCCTACGTGCATAGGTATGAATATTATTATAAAGTAAAATTTTCTCAGAGGCTAAAATTGAGCAATTTAATTGTCCACTTTTGAAAAAATAATTATTTCGGTTCGTACTTTGCTTGGTACTCGAGCTTCTAATAATCATTTTGACTGATAGATAAAAATCATTATAAGCAGTAATTTTGTACAATATCCTTAATCTTAAAATGACTATGAGGATACTTGTCGGTACAGTACGACGTCGCACAGTGGTCCGAAGCCCAAAAAAAAAGTGGACAAAAATCTGGCTTCGACTGAGGATTAGGTAAAAAAAAATTTTACTAACGCAAATGAGTAGTATTTGACATTTAGAAAAAAGATAGACTACCGCTTTTTTATCTCCTGCCCCTCTCTGTTAACCCCTGAACCAGTTATGGGCTCTCGAATGCCTATGTAAACCTGTTAGAAATAATTCTGAACATAATGTTTTCTATAGATAAAAGTCTCATCTTTCAAAAACTGTCGTCAAAATTTGTTCAGAGATCTATATAAAAAAGTTACAGTTCATTTTCGGGAAAAATTCGAGGATTTTTTGAGTGTTTTTTTTTTAATTTCTATATTTTAAATGCCAAAAATTTCTTCTATGTGCTTACAATTATGCACTAGTGTGCAAAAAACTTTGAATCTTTAAAATCATTACATTTCAAAAAAGATAGGCTACCACTTTTTTATCCCTCCCCTCTGCTTAGCCCATTATTTACTCTGAGAGGTTTACCTGCAATATCGCATTTAACATTAACCACATAAAGTAAAATCGATACGTTAAATGACCATAATAATATTCTTTTTTTATATTACATTATATATGCATGCACATATTAACATCCGTGTATTTTAATGTATATAT
>UELV01079552.1:0-22358 GCA_900490015.1 Megastigmus stigmatizans | reverse complement strand
GCAGCCTCTGGAGAATTTACTCGGCTCGCGAGCGCCTCTCCTCCTTACAGCTCTCCTTTAGCTTTCCTCAGTCGTATATCATTCGAGGCCTGTCGGCGACTTACCTGCACTCGTGTGTACGTGTATGTATGTGTGTGCGCGCGCGCGCGTGTGTGTGTGTATGTGTGTGTGTGTGTGTGTGTGTGTGGATAGCCGCGGGGTGCAGCTTCTTCTTCGTTCGCGCGCGCGGGGCCTATACAACGACTCGGTCCCCTAATTATGTAGGAGTGAATTTTCTCCTGCATAATTATGTACGAAGTGCCGCGTAACTGCCCGCTTGTTCACTTTCTCTCTCTCTCTCTCTCTGTCTCTCCTGGCCCTTTTCACGCCTCAGCCTCTTTTTCTCGTTTCGTGGCCTGCATGCGTGTATTCCATTGGTCTTTTATTCCTCCTCTCTCGCTCTTTATCTTTTTTTTCCTTCTTTCTTTCTTTTCTCGGAGCATTGGTTTTGTGCGAAGCTGCACAGGTTGCGGATATAATACTCGAGGCTTTTGTTTGGGAAAACTGTCTATGAATGCGAAGCTTCGTGATGCGCACCAGTTGCGGATAAGTATATATACCTATAATTAGTTTTTATTACAGAGACAAATTTTCAATTTTTATTCTCTGTAATTTGAAAAGTTGATTATGATCAATTACTATAGTTTATATAAAATCGATTGAAAATGCTGTACATTATAAAATTTTGGCCTTGTTTCAAATTTAGAGCGAATAATGAAAGATTAGAAGAATAGCGAGAAAATTAATTTTCATTAATGAAATAAAAGAAATAAAATATATACTTGCGAGAAGAAAACCAATGAAAACTGAACGCGTATAGTTGTAATATAAGTATAACAATTTGCAGCTACCAAACGAAAAGGCAAAATAAATGTAAAATATGATCGCAAAAACAAGAGTTCGACTAACGATCACGGAAAAACAATTTAGCGACGATGAAGTACTCAAGTCCATATATGCGCGCATTATCGCCTTCGTTATTATTGCCATATACTCACGTACAATACGTCAGTCAACACAACGCCAGATGCAGAAATCCAGCTTGACATTTTTCTCCCATGAAATGGCGAAGGCTGTTCGATCCAAACTGTATAATTGAACTTACATCATTTTCTCTTATCGTTGTTTTAAATACTCTATTTCATCTTATACAGTATAAATACTGCATCAATATTCAATTATAGATCTAAAAAGTGATACGCAATCTGATCATATAACACAATAATTTCAGCTCAGTCGTCATTTTGCAAACAATCCCTTTTTTAATTGATCTTATATCTTTGCATAAAATTATTTTCGTTATTAAGAATGCTCCACTTACTTTAACATAAAACCATTTCGATTTTATACGTTAAATTCAATCGACGTTTAATCGATCCTGAATCCGATCGCGCGAGGCAATATATTATTTTGCGGACAGAAGAAGTCCGTTGCGCTGCGAATCGGAGGCACACACAGGCATATATACATATAAGAGGGGAACCAGTTTTTTTAACGTCAACCTTATGCTCCAGTCTCTCCCTTCGGCCTTTTGCATTCGATTGCTCTCTCTCTCTCTCTCTCTCACTCTCGCACGTATCGCGACTCGGATTCTTGCAGTCTAGCACTGCCTGCTTGAGTCTCCATTGTCATTTTTTGCTATACTTATACCGAGTCTCACTGAAACACTTTGCATTTGAAATATGATTTTTAATTTTCATTTTATTGAAATAAATGGTAGTCTCTGTTATTATTTGTCGAATTAAGAAATTGAGTTTTGAAAGATAATTGCTACATTATGAAAATTGTACTAAAAAACAAAGGGGTTATAAAAAGCTCAAAGCCTATGATCTTGCGGACTAAAATTATGCAATTAAAAACGTTACCCTTGACCGCAACAAAAAAATGAAGTTGGATGCTCCGAGGCGAATAAGGTATATTACAGCCATTTTATGCCCACGAATCCTTTACCTTTTCGGTTTCGAAATAGTCATAGTAGTCAATCTAGTTCTCGACTCTTCTCACCATACACGTGTATTCTCTCCTATCTCCTGTAAATGGTGACTTATTTGAAATTCTCCCCAATTAAGGAGGTCGGTGTAGAGGGATCCTGTTATCTCCTCGAAAGTCAAACTTTTTGCTCGACTTTTTGTCTGTTATTATAATAATCCCACTACGCGCATTTATAAATTAGAATTCGAAATTTCGCCGATGCCCAAATCCGTGTATAAGAGACGTTTCAAAATGATTATATACAGGTACATAAATTCAAACCGAACGCGACAAAGATATACACTGCTTTCTCGCTAATCATCGCTTAATTAAAGTGATGCTGAGAAGTGGCTGAGCGGTATAATGGACGTGTTGAGCTGGCGGACGGGAGAGAGAGAGAGAGAGAGAGAGAGAGAGAGAGAGAGAGAGGAAACAAAAAGGAAATCGTCCAATTAGCACCGAATCGAAATAATCGCTTGCTCGTTTCGCCATGTATACTTTACGTCCAGCTTGGAATATATATAACTCGGGGATGGGAGCAAAAACGTCATGTGGTATTCCTTTTTGGGATAGCAAAGAGAAAGAGAGAGGGAGAGAGAGAGAGTTGGAGAAAGAAAAAGGAAGCCTTTTACAGTTCTTGTTGCTGTATGAGAAATTTCATAAATTAAAGATAAAATAAGCATCGGTGTATAATCCGACGATGACTGTAAAAACACAATTTACAAAATGATTATTTATACTGTAAAATTGTATAAAAATTTTCTAATATAACGGTGTACATATTCGGAGGTTTACGATACTTGATGAAATGCAATTCACTTTTTTCTTAGTTATTGGTAAGTTGAATTAAAAAAAATTATTGACACACAGAAAGTTTTTATACTATAGTTTGCACTTAAGTAGATAAGTACAGGGTACCGTAAGACCGCAATTGTACAAGCGCAATGCTATTTGACAATTAATCGAATTTACACTTTGTGTGAGAGATTTAAATAGGTATTTAAATCGAGTATTTAGATAGAGATTAAAAGAGAAAAAGTTCTTTGTATTTTCACCACGGACGAAATATTTTATTATAAACCATGGGAATTTTTTATGGATTAGTTCTATTCAGAAGTTCTGTTATATATAACATCCGTAATAGTTAATACAAACATACAATTACATTTATATTTTAAATGATATAACACAAGAAGGGAAATAAATTATAAAACTCAAGGAAAAATCTAGTATTTAAATTGTTTATTACACTGTGTACATTTTATTGCTTATTTCCTAGTAAATATAAAAAGATATAGAAAATTCATTATAACACTTATGCAGCGAAGATAACATTTTAAGGCTATAACTACCGCAAATAATTTACAGTTAACAAAGTTTTCCATAACATGCTAATTTTGCTTTATTGTACTTAATACATTCACAGAAATCAATAGCTTCGGGTGTAAACTTTCATCAAACCTGCTAAGTACACAAGCTTTGCTTGTCGCATGTAGCGAAATGAAGAATAAAATAGTGTTTTTTTTGCGCACAACTTCCCACTATTGAGGTATACTTGGGACTAACTTCTTTTATTACAGCTTTCGGACTTAGATAAAAGTTATACAAATCAGGGTCTTATACTTTGTTAAATAAAACACACCCTGATTCGTATTAAATGAAATATTTCATACCCCAGTAATGGTACAATTGATAAAGAAAACTGTCTGCACCTTAAAATAACAATTAAACACTAACTTCCATTGATATCTCTTACACACAATTAAATGCAACAATCATTTATTGAAACGGTAAACGACGTAGGAAAATAACCGTAGAAAAATATTCTGTCAATTTCATCCACATTCAATGGTGAAACTCATTTATGACGCCAGTAAAATGCATCATAAATATATATATTGGACAAAAATCATACAATTATCTTTAACAGTTGCAATCGGTGTAAACAGTAAGGGTCCAAATTCGACAAAAGTAACAAACAAAGTAACCATATAACGCACTACTGCCACTGCTTAAATTTTGAATATACTCTTATCTCAAATGAGTAAAACTAAATGTCACGCGACTCAAAATCTGGGAAACAAAATAATTGTCGACGGTATCGATAAATTAAAAAATCTTGTATACAGATCATTACATAAAAATAAGGAGCAAGTGACAACATGAACCATTCCAAAGATTATGCATTCTCAACCACACATTCTCATCTTACACTCGAGCAAATCCTCGGTAAGCTGAATCAAGCTTACATTTCAAACGCCGGTCTTGGCTTTCAGCTTCTTTTGGTACACGAGATACGAGGACACGGGTTGCCTGAAGTTCCTGGCGAGCATTTTTTCTCTGAAATTTAGGGCTGCCGCGCTCTTTTTTGACACCTTCTTCGCCTTCTCGAGATTGACGACGCCGAATTGCGTGGTAGCACCGGCGGCGCTCAGCGGTACGTAGCCATCGTCGACTTCGAGATTCGCAGGCACGACTTTGCCAGGACTGAACATAGACTGAGACGGCATGAGAAGCTTGCGCTCGGTGTTCTTTGTCAGTTTCTGTCGCTTGTGAGGCTGACGTAGAGGCTCGTCCGACAAGCTGCCGATCACATCGTCGGGCAGTCGCTTCAGACTCTTCTTTGCCTTCTCTTGCTTCGCAAGCTCGGCGCGCTCCTCTTGCTTCTTCTTGCGCGCTTGCTTCACAACCTTAGCGGACTTCGCGATGTTTTGTAGCTCACTCTGAGCCGATTGGCGAGCTGTATCCAAGCTGAGACTCTCTGGTCCTTCGTCGTCCGAAACTTCTTTCGACTTTTTCTTCGATTTTTTGTCCGACGATACGCTGTCTAAGCTTCTCTTTGATTTTTTCGACTTGGCCGACTCGATGGAAAGATTCTCTTCGGTGGACTTGTCATCGGAATGACGGGATTTCTTCTTCTTTTGCTTTGGATTCTCCTGTGTCGGTTCTTCGGCTTCGAGAGATTTATTTTTCTTTTTCTTTTTCTTTTTCAGACTTTCCTCGGGGCTCTGTTCGAGAGCTTCAGCTGGACTTTGCAGAGTATCGGGTATCACTTCGTCGCTCCTACCGCCCCTGTTCTTGTTTTTCTTCTTTTTCGGAATTTCATCTATACTTTGAGGAGTATCGGGTGTCGCCTCCTCAACAGTTTCTTCCTTATTCTTGTTCTTTTTCTTTTTCTTATTCTTATTCTCATATATACTCTGAGGAGAATTCGACTCTTCTTCCCACACTTTATTCTTTTTCTTTGTCTTTTGCGTAGCTTCATCTACACTTTCAGCATTCTCTACTTCTACCTGCTTATTATTCTTCTTTTTCTTATTCTTTTTATCACTTTCCACGGTTTCTACAGCTTCCACATTCTCTTCCTGTTGCTGCTTATTCTTTTTCTTCTTCTTCTTCTTATCGGGCACTTCCTCGTGCACTTCTACCTGAGTCTCTTCAACGTCGTCGAAGTCTGCCACCTCGAATGCTGAATCCTCTAATCGCGCTCGCTTCTTGTTCTTCATCAGAGATTTCACAATGCTATCCTCGTCAACAGCTGTTACATGCGACATATCTTGAAGCTTGCGTTTCTTCGACTTTTTGTCAGTCACCAGTTCCGGCTCAATGTTCCATTTCTCCAATTCCTGTACTTTGTTCAAGCTCTTTTGCAAACTATTCCGTTTCGCATTCTTGGACGTGTCCTTTTCCTTTACTTCCTTAGAATTGGACGGCTCGCCGGTTTTAAGCAGTCCTAATGCTGGCAAAGTGTCGTTCAGTTTATTTTTTCTCAAGAACTTAGTGACGGGCGTGCTGTCACCGTCTGGATTTAACGTTCGGTTCAACGGAATCAGTTTCCAGGACTGTCGATTTTTCAGAACAGCATCCAGAGCCGCGACTTCTTCGGGGTTTTGCAATTTTCCTGATTTATCATGAGTCGTGGCGATAACGGATGCTGATACTGAATCACCTATGCTCAATCTACTGTGGATTATTTTAGTGTCAGTTAAATTGTCAAGACTTCCGGATTTTCGTCTTGCGGAGCTGGATTTGTTAGTAGAGACTGACAGATTCTCGGCGAAACGATCCTTTAAGAAGTTCTTTGTCTTTATAGTACCCTGTTTTGGTGTACTGCACTCCATCGGAGACACTAGCATTTTGTTTTTCAAGGATTTCACTTGGAGAGGACCTGATTTTTCTGGTTTGGCCGTTATTACACGATAGGAATCCTCACCATTCTCGGATTCAGATTCAGATTCGGATGGTGATGCAATGTTCATCGGTTCTTTGTCAAATCTTGAATCATCGGAAATGTCTTCGTCGCTGACATCGGAGTTCGAAGAGTCAGGAGCTGTTACGACTCTGATTTTGACGTCTTGTTTGTTTTCAGATTTTGAGTTGTTAACTGATCTAGAAAGATTGATGCTCTTTTCTTTGTTGGATTTAGAATCATTAATACTCTTTTCCTTTTTATTTTTTGCGGTCTTAATTTCATGAGTAATCTCTTCGTCTTCTGACATGTAGTTGGAAGCTTCAGTAGTGCCAGCACTTTTTCGTTTAATTGACATTGAAATGTCATTAACACTCTTATTCTTGGTTGATTGTGAAAGATTAACGCTTTTGTCTTTAATTGAATTTGAAGCATTGATACTTCTATTATTATGTAACTTAGAATTATTTTTACTTTTATTCTTTCCGTTTCTTTTTGTTTCAACTTCAGTAGCCTCGTCATCTGAGTCGGAACCAGAACTCTGCTGGTCAGTAGCACTTTTATTTTTTAGTATTGACTTAGACTGATTCGTACTCTTATTCTTTTTCTTCGAATTATCATAGTCCTCTTCAACATCGACTTCCTCAACGCTACTACTTTCACCACTTTCCTCTTCATCCAGACTACCATCGTCAATGAAATCATCGAGATAAGAATCTTCCTCATCCTCAGATCTGTCTTCCGAGGCCAAACATTCATCATAAGGTACATCATCATCAGAGTACTTAACATCGCTTTTACCAACAAGGTTTAATTCTCTGGCAATATCCGAGTCGATGCTCTTCTTGTGATCATTTTTGTCTTCGGAATCGGAATCGGAATTATCGACAGCCTCGGTGTCACTCAAACTGAAATTGTACTCGACTTTTTCTGCGTCATCGTTAGAACCCGAGTCTACCTGAGCTATGGTTGAGACGTTATGTCTCATTGGATTTGTGTATTTCATGAGTTCAATACTTTTCTGAATGGATTTGCTTAAATTTTCTTGTACGCTAGTGTTCTTTCCTGGGCTATTGCTAGAAATTGATTCGTTGAAATCAACTGTTTGCTGTACGGTAGAATCTTTGTGAGAAGATGAAGGTACCGATTTAAGACTTTTCCTGGAAGAATTTAGTGATTTGTTAGCTATTTTCTTAATGTTTTCTTTGCTGTCGGTATCTGCTTCCGATGATTCTTCGATAATAACATTCGATATAGTAGCTGATTTGTTTAGTGATTTTCTTAAAGAAGTTTCTCTTAAGGGTGTATTTTTGTTTTTCAGTGATACGTCTTCATTTTGGCTAGTTGAATCGAGCGATTTATTGATAGCTGATTTATTTAATTGCTTGCTTGATTTATTGAAAGATTTTTCTTTGCCTTTATCTGCTTCATCTTCGTCATCTGATGAATCTTCTGCATCTTGATTTCTAGATAATGATTTACGAGATGATTCGTTAAGCGATAAACGATGTTTTGAGTTTTCGTTAGAAGATTTATTTAATTGTTTGCTTGATTTATTGAAAGATTTTTCTTTGCCTTTATCTGCTTCTTCTTCGTCATCTGATGAATCTTCTACATCTTGATTTATAGATAGTGACTTACGAGATGATTCGTTAAGCGACAAACGATGATTTGATTTGTCATGAGATTTGTTTATTTGTGTGCTTGATTTATTGAAAGATTTTTCTTTGCCTTTATCTGCTTCTTCTTCGTCATGTGATGAATCTTCTACATCTTCAATTCTAGATTGTGACTTATGAGATAATTCATTAACTGATAAACGATGTTTTGATTTTTTCGATTCATTCAAAGAATCCGACAATTTTTCTTTCAAGCTTTCGTTTTTGTTCTGCGCGGTAGACGACCGATCAAGTTTGTTGGATACATTGTTTTTATTCGGTGATTTTTTACTTTCATTAAGGGTTTTATCACTTCTGCTTTTGTTCTGAGTCTCGACAACCATTTCTTCCACATCGCTAGATCCATTTTCATCATCATTGTTTATTGTCTTTTCTGCGTTCAGTGATTTGTAAGATGAAGTATTCAATGGCTTGTCCATTGATTTATCATTAGATGTCTCATATTGATTTTCATTTTCTGCATCTACCTCCATTGGCTGGTCTACTTCCATTGCTTCATCTGATTCATTTTGATCATTTTCTTCTTCGACTTTAGAGTTATGTGATTTATCATCGAGGGATTGCCTTTTCGATGTTTTTGAATTATTCATAGAAGTCGATAATTTTTCTATGCTTTTATTTTTATTTTCTCCGGTCGATGATTTGTTTAATGATGCAGATAATTTTTCCGAGACACTTTGATTTTTAGATAAAGATACATTCAATTCTGATTTATTCGTAGATCGACGACTTTTGTTAGGAGATTGATTTTCATTTTTTTCGCTCTCGATATCATTTTCAATTACTGTTTTATTCGATTCTTGAATTTCAGAATCACCGTTCGCATCTTCATCTTCAGTATCTAATATTTCAATACTCTCCTGTTTCTTTTCCAAAGACTTTCGAGCCCTCTTTGAAACTGATTCATTTGTTTTTTGGCTAGTATTGCTAGACTCATTAGAATCATGTGATTCGTTTACTCTTCTTTCACTGGATTTTCTATTTTTCTTTTGTTTTTTGCTATTATCTTCTTCAGTCATTGAATCTTCAAAGTTAGAGGTATCCTTTTTGCTTTTATTTGAATCTTTCGTCGACTGATCTTGTTGACTTGTATTTTCATTGGCTGAAAGGGTTGATTCATTTAGCGATTTTTCTTGAGACCATTCCTCGGCTGGAATGTCTTGGAATAAATCTTCGACGTCATTATCGTCGGAATCGCTGTTAGTTGCTTTGACTTTTGTTTTTGGACTTTTGGCTTTCTTTTCTTTCTTCGTAGATTTACTAGGTGATGCAGATTGTTCACTAACTTCTTCGATTTGCTCCAACTTTTCAGGTGAAGACGCGTTTTCCCCATCAGCGTCTGTAACAGCAGAAGATACACTATTTTTATCCAGCCCAGATATTTTGGATTCGTTTTGATTAAAATCATCAGGAATATTAATTGTTTCATTTTTTACACTCCCAACTGATTCACTTATAGAAATTTCCATCGGCTCCAATATAACTTCGTTATCGTTGCTACTGTTATTTTCGGTTACTGTTTCCATTATAAGCTTAGAATTGTCCACAGAAGACATATCGCTCATTTTACTGTTATATTCATTTGCAGAATTAGTATCTTTTGTTTCAATACA
This sequence comes from Megastigmus stigmatizans, assembly GCA_900490015.1. Taxonomy (NCBI): domain Eukaryota; kingdom Metazoa; phylum Arthropoda; class Insecta; order Hymenoptera; family Megastigmidae; genus Megastigmus; species Megastigmus stigmatizans. Next base: position 12,867 of record UELV01079552.1, on the reverse strand, counting down.
AATGTGACTTATATAAGTAGAATTTATGGATTCATTATTTTCAACAATCGCAGTGGCAGTAGTTTTATCGTTATTTTCGACATTTAAAGTATTTAAAGAAATAGAGCCTTTACCCTCAAGATCTTTTTTCGTAGGGCTTTTTATACAAACATTACATGTACTTATAAATAAACTAGTTTCTGTTGAATGTACCAATTTTTTCTCTTCATCTTTACTATCATTGACAGAAAAAGATTTTTTGCTTTTAATATTAAATACGTCTATAGTCTCGGAACTTTCATTCTCATCACGGTTTTGAGTTATAAAATTAGATTGATTTTCTGTATCGTTTTTCTTTACAGCATTTATTTCATCTGATGTCTTCATAGCCAAAGAAAATTCTGTTTCATCATTAATTATAGAAATCGGGCTTTTTAATTGATCATCATTTTGGTTAACAGAAGTTAAGTCTTTATTAATTACATTATTTTCAGAATTTATTATTTCATGATCAACTGTATTCAAAGTCTGATAATTTTGAAATTTATCGACATTTTGATCTGTAGAAAGTTTTTGCTCATCATTGATTTTATTAATTTTATTAATAAAAGTAGCATCTTCAATTCCAACACCCATTGAAATAGAAATTTCGGTTTCATTACCACTTTCATTCATAAAAATCGAATTTAAGCTGTCTTTAGCAATTTTATTGGCATCTCCCATTTTAGAAATTTCGGTTTCATTACCACTTTTATTTATAGAACTTGAATTTAAGTCGTCTTCAATAGCTTTATCAATTAAATTAAAAATATTTTTTTCGAGTTTAACTTCAGAAACTGAATTTTTTGTTTCGCTATCAACAGACATTGAATCTAATTGGTTGTCAACTTTATTACTTACAAAATCCAATTGTAAATCACTTTTATCATTTAAATCAATTTTTGAATTCTCAGCACCATCTTGAAATTTTTCTAATTTATTTTCACTAAGATTTTCACTATTTTTAAAACAGTCGTTTACTAAAACTATCGCGTCTTTAGCATTCGCGATTACACTATTCGAATTCATATCATCATTGTTACTAAATAGTTTTTCTTTTGTGTCATTATTAATTTTATTATCACCTTTTTCGCTCAATATTTTTTCAACGAAACGATCCAATTTTACATACGAATTTTTTAACTCTAATCTTATTTGATCAATAGGTACTTCTTCCTTTATAGGACTGTCATCACAATTAATAATGATCACAGATTCATTCGTTAAAGTTGACTCATTTAAACTTTCTACATCAATGTATTCTATTTCTTCAGTATTTACATGGTTGTTAATTAAAATATTTGGATTATTTTTACTATTTTCTAATTCTACATGATTATTTTTCGATAAATTAATTGTTTCTGTCATAGAGATTTGATCTTTTGATAAAAATAATGACTCTGAGTTAGTTGATTCAATTTCTTTTGGATTTGTTTTTATTCCAAGTAAGGAAGACTCTAATGTAGTATCAATAGAGTGAATTGCAAAAGATTTAACTGTTGATTCCTCAACTGTTGTATCAGAGGTATACGATTTATCGGTCATGCTATCCTCAAATTTCTTAGATGATTCCAATGTAGATTTTTCTGAATCATTGAGTAATTCTTTAAATAACATAAGGAATTTATTAATATAATATGAATAAAATCATTCAATAAAAATATATGGAACTTACCATTGCTTGTGTATGTATCTACATTTTTTACACTTTTTGATGACTTTTTACTGGACTTTTCTTTAGATACTTTCAAACTTTCTGTAATAATGTATTGTAAAATTAATAACATAAATTAATAAATGTATTTACAAAGATACCATACAAGTCAACTGATAAATATAGTTAACTTACCCGAATCATTTTCATCAATCTCCATTACACTGTTTTCCAAACTTCTATAAGCATTTCTTTTAACTTCTTGCTCTTCAGTTACTGTAGGTTCCGTAGGAACCATTGAAGCTCGTGTGCGCCTTTTGACAGGAGTCCCTATCGATTCATTCAAATTGTCAGCAGGATCGACTGAGCTGGCTCTTGTTACTCGTTTGTTCGGTGCTGGAGGAGTAGACTTTGCTTCTGAGCCAGCTCTAATGCTCCGACTATCAGAAAATATTTAAATACCTCATAAATTTGTAAATTTGATATAATAAAATTTCAAAATAATTCTAATAAAATCCATGAAAATGTATTTTAATATAAAATTTAAAAAGAGAACACTAAAATATAAAAAAAAGAGCTTTAAAAGTAAATCTTATTAAATTTTTCTCTATATAGGCAGATTTACAGTTAATTAGCCATAATTATTTAACCAAAGTTTAAGTGATGTACAACTGCATTTTTAACACTAAATCTTTTTAAAGATAATTTGAAATAGTTTGAAATATTTATAATTACGATCGAAGTGTTGATTTTATAGCAGCTGTAGGACCAGAGACTGCTGTCGCTGCTTTTTTTCTTGTTACTCTTTTTTGTGAAGTTTCTGCTTCAATATCTACCGATCCGCTCCGATCTGATGATGCAGAATTTTTCCTAGATCTCAAATTTTTTGCTGCAGCAGCAGCTGTGGTTCTATCCAATGTAGCAATACGAGTACGTGTTGTACGAGTTTTTGGTTGAGCAGTACTATCATCCAATATCTCGGGTGATGAATCTATAACAGCTAATTGTTGCCTATTGCTCCTGGTAGTTCGTCGTGGAGAGTCTGTAACGCTTGCTGCCACCGAAGCCCTTGTTCGTCGAACAGCTGTGCAGGGTATTAAGAAACAGTAACATTGATCAATTAGATTTCAAATGAAAAAAGAATAAGAATTGCCAATTATGTTCAGCATTCAGTAAAACCAGTTCAGTTAAAATGATTTTCTAAATATAAATTTAAAAATATTTCCATTCGGAATTCTCAACGTTAATAAAGACCTTTAAACGCCCAATCTTTCTTATTATCCATTTTTAAATAATGATTTTCACGTCTTAAAGTACTACAGAAGAAAAATCATTTTGAAAGTATTGAATGACCGTTATGGATATTCGAGTGGCGCAGAATTGAACTCTTCGAGAACATGCGATAACATGGATTAAGATATATACTCACAGCTCTTCGTTTCGACGTCCTCGTCGGAATCCCGAGTAGAACGTGGCATGTTCGCGATTTCCCCAAAATTGGGCCCAAGAAATTTATCTATCTGGTCCGATAAATATGATGAAAAGGTCAAAGGTAAAAAAAGCACGTGTCGCGAGCGTTCAATCTGCAACTACCATCACGCCGGTATACACCAATATACACCTACTGCGCGCCACCAGCCATGTAAGTACCACAGAATATAGAAATATACCTCTTACGCATTAGAAGGCCAGACTCCAGAGTCCAGTCCAGAGCTAACTGATGTTAAGTTTTATCAATTTCTTTCGAGACCCCCGACGCTAGTTGAATCTCCGTGGGGCAGGTGTCAGTGTAATCGCGGTCTCACATATATAGATATACCCAGTAAACAATTACCTCCTGCAGCGGCCTGCCCCAATAACATTGCGGGCTTTAATCCACGGTGACGTGTTGCTATTATTTTTCCGACATTGTGGCACCATGCCCCTATATGATGTTATTGAATGTCCACCAATAAGAGAAGCTGTTACCAAAAGACAAAAGTGCTCTTTTGACTTGAATTTAGTGGACATTTATGAGGAATTGTTTAGTGGGTATCCAAAGTGAATATATATAATACTATACGTAATTGGCGGTGCTTATATTAACACTAACACGTTTCAATAATCTTACGAAAACTAGCATGTTTCGATTCACGACCGTGAAAACTAACACATTCAGATTTTTCCCGCGAAAACTAGCACGTTTCGTTTTATGACCGCGAAAACGTTTAGCACGTTTCGTTTTTGACCGTCCATACAAACACTTTTCGATTTTCGCCGTGAAATCCAGCACGTGGAAAATATTAAAAAACCTTATTAATTTTGACCTCCAGCTATAAAATTTTAACAAAGTCGAATTCACAACGTATTGAAACAATTAAATTGCAATTCTTACACATTTTATGCGCGAAGACTAATAAAGAATTTTATAAACTACATTTAATAATAATCAGAATTGCTAGTTTTTCATCATTTAAAGAAATCTATAACTTTTCCAGGTTTTTCCAGACCAAAATTGGAATTATTGAGAATATTCCAGTTTTTTTTTTATTATTCGTAAAGAACTTTAATGATATAATTTATTAGTTACAAATTCGGGTACAAAATACTTATTTATAAAAGCAAGTTATTTATATATAAAGTTTTGGGGTTGATCAAAATTAATTAAAAACAATCTTGAGGCTTGAAATAGGAAAAAAAAATTCCACATATATGCAAAAGTGCAAAGTTTCGCCGGTATGGGTTGCTGGCATCTTTAAGCTGTATTATTTAACACACATCACACATTACAATGATATAAAAATATGAAAATTACACAACAAAAGATGAAAGGTAATTATCAAAATTAAATTAAATTAAAATTTGTCTACATTTTATATGAGTAATTAATCTATTGCTGTGCGCAAAATAATACAGTTCATCACAGCAGCGTCAAAGTATGTATATATATAGTGAATTTGTATAGTAGAATACATAGCTGAAACATTCTATTTAGCTTCCTATTGACGATTCAAAAATTGAAAATCCTTCACTCGATTAATGGTATCGTATTCGAGTCTTGATATTGCTCGGTATCATCACTTATATAGTATCATATCCATACAAAAATCATCCAATTTCGATTAGTTTTGTTTCAAAAATTGATTATTGATATATTTGTCTACTATCACCAGATACTCCAGTTGTAACGGTTCTATTTAGCAAAAAGCGTCCCACGACTAAGTCTGTTCCTATAATAGGCTTTAAAAAGGGCAAATATATTCAGACTTAGCTTAGACCCTCGTTTACGAAGTGTGCAGTGCGCTTGCAAAAACGAGCCTGGTGGTTACATTTTTAAACTTTTCCAGGAATTGAACATCATGCCATGAGTTTCCATATGACATTTTCTGTACCTACAGAAACCCATGTCTTATCCAGGTTTTCCAGGATTCCCAGTAATCTTGATAATCTATAAATAATAGTTATAAATAATGAATAATTTTGCAAAAATCGAAACTTGTCATAAATGAGTCTCAACCCAGTAAAACGCCAATCTGATTTAAAATATCCATATGGATTTCCATATAGATTCCATATCGATGTATGTATACGTCTGTTTGGTTTTTCAGTCGAGCAATTCTTGAAGCGGATTGTCTTAATAAGGGCAAAAAAGAGGCGGCTAGTCTCCATCGCTCCGAAAAATATTCTCACGTATAGCGAGCGGCTTGTTTGTCCACAATCAAGTGTATATATGTATATACGGATGCTATACGGGTTTTGGTCGATAGTTAGCGGACCTCGCGGTGGGTTTATTCTGTCGATCTTTCTTTGTCACCAACTGCACGAGGTGACATTTCGCTCCTTATCCCTTCTTTTCTCTCTTTATACTTTTTTTTTAAAGCTACGTTCTTATAGGGAGTAATTCTGTAGGTACTTTTTCTCATTCTGACCGATTATGGGCCCCGCCGACGACTTGTTCACCGAGCCGAGGCCGAGATTATATATTTACGTTTTTCTGCATTGGCGGCTGGCGCGGTTAATTGAATTATGCGGGGAATGCAGCTTGTGCGAAGGATCGATTGCACCGATAACTGCGAGATTTATTTGGATGCGGTATTCAAGGGTGGATATAGTGGTCCATATATTTTGCGATGCAGATCGATTTGAAATTTTTTATAGAGTATTTCTCATTGCATTGCTTTTAAATTATTCTTAATATTTCAGAAGAAGATACATTATAATTTTCAGATGGCATCTGTTTAATTAAATCAATTGATGCGGTACAGAGTCACACTGTCGACACTCTTTAACCTCTTTGTCAAATTCTAAATCAAATAAGTAATTATACACTTCTACGCGCAAAGGATACTCGATCGCTCTCAAAATAAAGACAATAATTTTTGAATGAAAGAAGTTTCATTAAAAAAGACAGACACATTAATTTAAGACCACTTTTTGAAATTTTATGGAATTAACTTCTTTACAGCTTCCTTTCCATCCGAAACAGCTCTTTTAGATGAAAATTAACCAAAAGAGCTCTTATGGCTGGAATTGATTGTCTTTTTGGAGGGAAATATTTATTGGGTATAAGTATGACATATTAAGACTAGTTCATCTCTTGAAAAACAGTGAAAGGGAAGAGCAATTGTAATTTCAGTATTGTTGTAAATATTATAAAATATTTTTAATGCACTATCTCTTTGAATACCAAATTGCACTTTTGTGTACAAGAGATTGTGTAAATTGTTAATATTTCTCTCATTTAATATGTAATAAGCGTCTGATTTTGCTACATTTATTTTCTTATCCATGTATACCATTATATTATAATCAAAAAATCATTTCTTGTTTTATGAAACAGTTGAATAATAAAATGATTCTGCAATAAATAATCTACGTATAAACATAAACTTGATATCCGCAAACATTTGAATATAACACATGCGTTTACAGTTAATTCAAATGATATTCCACCAAATATAAAGTAAAGAGTCTATACCTACATACGAGACACGCCAAGTATGTTTACAGTTATTTTGTAAGAATAAAGATTTTATAAAATTTGAACAAGAAAAAAATTATGGCAAAGCTAAAAGGTTTTGCATATCACTAATAATGACATGACCAAGGATGTGGTGAGTCCTGGATTTTCTTGAAACTTTCCGAAATTACTTGCTGTACAAAAAAATGAGGCCACGCGTAGCAGATTCTATTTTAATAGACCTCCGATTAACGTACCTATCTTTATGCTCAAATTGATAACTATAAGTTGAATTTCAAAGGTACGTGTAATTTACTCTGACATGATTTATGAATTTTTTTTAAAAAACTACCATATACATCTTAAAGAATGAGCGCATTATCGATATCCAATTAAGGGAGTGGCATCAAATTTTAAGACCAGATACGATCGCAGACTGACGGGATCGAAAGCTATATATGTTAAGTCGATCGAAGAAATGAAGTTTTTCAACGTCGTTCGCATGAAGCTTTGCTTCCTTATAGATATAAATCTTTCAAGTATATACGATCAGTTTTAAATTGAAATTCCAAAGGCGCAGCTAAAAAATCTGTTTTATCGCAAGAACTGCAGTATATAATTTCTCTCCTTATCCGAGTTTTTGCAGTTCACTATATACTTATATAAAATGTTAAAGAGGAAAATCATTTCGATGCAAAATGAGATGGTTCCCGGAATCGATTAAGCGCGACTGTTAATTTTCTGTCTCTGATTGGAAACCTGTGTTGATTAAAGCGTGTCAAAGTAATGCGATACATTGCCAATTACTTAAAGCACATTACTTTTAAGTGAACGATTACGAAGGTGCGCGAGTCCTTTATATGTGCACGTCGTTAAAGTCTGCTATCGTCATATGCTACTGTCGTTGCTGTTCCGCTGCTGTGAAGCGCAGGGTTGCATACTTGCTTTTTCTTGCAAGTCAGCGCAGCGTTTATACGCTGGAAGTCGCATTAAAATTGTGCGCTAGAAAAATTCAGTGTTTTCTTTTTATCGAACTCTGTACTTTTTTAGAGTGAGCTGCGAAGTAAATGATTCTTTTTTAGAAAAGAATTTAGTCTGCACTATATGTTAATCAAAAGTATCGCAGTTAAGCTTAATGAGTGCAGTGTTTTAACGAAAAAGATTTCCTGCAAGTTCGATAAATTATTAGATTTAAGCACAACTCAATGCGTTTGCAATTATGAAAAATTTGTGAACTCAAACGGAGAAACCTAAGTTATGTTTGGTACACTCCGAATTAATGTGAGTCCGAAATAGACAAACTATGAAATTCTTTGCAAAAAATATATAAACGAACCTTCTGAATATGCCATGAGCTAGACGTTACAAAACATGCCATTTTCTGCATTTTAATACGGCTATAGGTTTACGTCAGTGTCTGCTTTGAGAAACAGCCATAAACACCACATCTTAATTATTGCAGCGTAATTTCAAAGCTGAGATAATTATTCATAGTTTTACGAGCCAGTCGTAAATGATTTTTAACGATGTGCTAGAAAAATCATACCTCCTTTACGAGACAAAAAAAAAACAACAAGTAATTATAAAGTATGCTTATATGCAGTGCCAAAAACAACATTCACACTTGGATCACTTATAGATGAGTATATTGTATCAAGCCATACTTTCTTCTTTATTATAATCGAGCGTATACATATATCTATATATATTTGTAATACCTGTGTGAGCTCAATTATAATTGTCGAGGTTTCGCCTCCATAAATAAATGTGCACGTGCAGTGTGTAGTGTGTGTGTGTGAGTGTGCATAAAGTCCAAAGTCGACGCCACGATATCTTAATTTGTATGCGTGGAGAGACTGCAGTCAGTCCATATTATACTTATATGCATAATATAGACTGAAGTTTCAAGGTAGACGAAAAGACGAGCTGCAACGTGAGAGAGAACGAAAATTACCAATAACGCTGCAGGTTCGAAAAGAGAGAGAAAGAGAGAAAGGTTGTCAGTCGATGAATAGCCGATATAATAGTGTCCATTGTGGATGAGGCGCGCGTGTGCCGAGGGACGGGTCCCGTCCTCTTCTCGGCCCTATTATAACAAAAGGCCCATTGTAGAAATCTCCGTAGATCGTTTCACGGCCTTTTTATATATAATCTATCTTCTCCAGCCTATATAAGCTTTGTACCCCCTTATCTCTCTGACTCCTTGTTTTTCATCCGTTGCTCACATATAATATATGCTTACCCCCTGCGCGTTATGTACATATATTGTGTAACTTGGGGATTTCCCTCGAGTGTCTATATATATGCATAAGCTGCCGTTGGGACGATTAGTTTGGTGCAGTGTGTACCTTTTTTGGGTTTTGGGCGATGAAGTGGTTCCACCTTGACGCCTCATCTCAGCACATAACGACCTGTCGATCTTTTGGATATACTATACCTGATACGGTGATGACGTTTGCGTGTAAATTGTGTGTTGTAAAAAATGGTTCTTTTTGGGCTCTTATAATTTTTTTTTAATCACACGCTGGTAATGGGTCAAACCGAAAAATTTTAATCCCAACAATAAGTTATAATAAAAATCATCAAGATTAGATAGTTATCAGTATATACGTGTCTCGAAAATCGAAAATCACACGCGCGCGTAAAACGACGAAATATGGCTTATTACAATACGCACCATAAAAAATAAGCCGCGAAGCGCGCATGAAGTGCACGAGAAAAGTATAATACAGCATCGAACACGCTGCGAAGGCAGCTTTCTTTTTTTCTCGTCAAACCGCGTCGCTATAAAGCTACTTGTATACACGCGGCTATATATTATAAAGATTTTCGAGCGCCGAAGGCGTCTTCTTGCTTCTCCATTATGCACTTTCTCCGCGTCCCTTGAGCTGCATCATTATTACGGAAAATGATTCTATACATATACGGGCCACGTTGTCTATATATGCGCGCGAATATATAAACGCACGCACATTTTTCATTCGGAGACGCGCGAACTGCATTATCGGCGTGTGTTTTGCGGTAAGCTATATATGCGAGTTAATTGAGCGACTCGCGCAACAACGCGTAAATGGTCTTATGAATAAGCGGGGAAAAAAAAAATTTGTATAGGCTACAAGCGCTTGACGTTTTTTCCATTGTTCTTGCGAATTGTATATATAATGCAGGAAAATCTGCTCGGCGTATGTTTTTTCTTTTGTGCTGCACACTGTTTAGTTATTATCTTTATGGACGCGCGTGAACGCTATAGGTATAGGTATTGCACTTAATTGATGTGATTTTTTGTCTATTAAAAAAATTTATCGTCGTGAAAAATTTGCAGCTGACTTACTAAGGTGAATCTCTAGTCTCGGTAAAAGGGCATCAGCATTAAAATCGTATAATCTATGACAGATAATAAATTCACGCTGTATCCCGCTTCGGCGGTTTAACATTTCTCGTTAGGAAATCCAAGACCGCTGACAAGTAAAACAATCATCCGGCCTCTTTAACATTACTTGTATACGCTGGGTCTTAAACGTAAGGGGGGGAGGGGGATCATGGATCGCTCGTATTATGCCGTAGCGCGATATATAAGAACGGCTCAAAGTGTCGGCGCACCACTCGAAACTCTAAGAATCTCGTCTGCCCCCCTACACACACTTATAAGCCCTTTATAACCATCTTTCTCTCTTTCTCTCTCTCTCTCACGTGTCAACCAGAGATCGCGCGTATTACCATTTCTTTCGCCTCCGTCTACCCAGGCACTTATACACTCGAAAAGACAGTATAATACGTGAGATATCGCGGCGCGCTCCTTTTTCGTCCCCCTTGCGTGGTACACGAGCTGCTTGCATGTGCACTCGAACGGGAGCTAGGTAGTGCATGTATAACTCCGGTTAATCCTACATTTATGTTCTCTTGAATGGGGTTACAGTTATAAGGCGTGTTTCTTTTGCGACTGAATCTTAAAAGGGGACAGATTATCTTTTCCTTTTTTCTTTTTAAAGAATAATAGATTTCTGGTAAGTATATTGAAAGATGTTTATATAATTGACCCCATCGACGAGTCAATTAATCCGCAATGAAATACTTTTATTTATTAATTTATGCATGTGTATGATAATTTAGTTAGTTTAATTGCAATGTTGTATACTTGACATAGCCCAAGTTTATCTAACAGTCAAATCTGAAAATATCATTAAAATTCAGTTTTAAATAAAATACAGTATAATTCACAACGGAATACTTGTGTTTGATTGAAATTTTTGCAATATAAAATAATTTTTATTATCTATGTACGATTTATTCTAATTTATTACCAGTAAGAAATGGATGAATGTGATCGTACCCTTAAATCGTTTCACCACTGATCCGCGTGATCAGCAAGTAAGTATATGGAGGAGAAAGACGATCGCCGCGCGACGAGTAGTAGTCGAGAGGGCCGGCAAAAGGCGCACAAAAACCTGCCCCGCATAATTACATTATCGGTCACATCGCTCGCGCCGCCCTATACATTCTCATCTATATACATGTATGCTCTTCTTGCCTCTCTCACGACTTCTGTCTTCCATCTCCTATCCTACTTTCGATTTTGCCTTTGTCTCCCGTGTAAGCGTATAAGATCTCCCCTTTTACGAATTTCTATACTATGGTCTCTTTTTCTTTTGTTCCTTCTTTTCTTCCCCCTCACCCCCATTTTTTTTTAATTTTGTACATGCAGCAATAGCTTTGTTCGCTGAATCCGAAAAGCTATGGTGATCATTTTGGAGAGAAAGAGCTGAGGGAGAGCCGCAGGGGGTCTAACTCTATAGTATACTTTTTGTACCTCTTTTCGAGTGCTGCACAACTTGTAGCTCTTTCACGTCCCCGTATTGATTTTTTTTTCTCATTTTCGGTTATTCCGCGGTTGAGATATTACTCGTTTGGTCGGACACAAATTCGGACAGAAAAAAGGGCTGCTGCTTCGCATTATAATATCGTCTTGTCCTGTGCCTATATTTTAAAAACCGCAATGTATTTTCGTAGTCACATTTAGAGACGCTTTGAAAAAAGGGTTGCTTTCAAGCGATGCACGTTTTTTGTTTCGTTTAGTTCTTTTTACAGGCGCTGAAAAATAAATTTTTACACATCTTCCTTTGCATATATATAAAATAAATATTAATCACTCTGAATTTTGCAATATTTTAAATTTTATTTTAAAAATATAAAAAAAACTTAGAATTCTTAAAGCTCAAAATTACACTCATACATGCACTGAACGAAATATTTATAAAAGGAAGTATCAATTAACAGAAAGAAAACATAAATTGTTGTCACTACATCTATAAAAAGAAAATCGCAAAAAATCCAACGGAATGTATAGCTAATGTAGGTACTTATAGTAAAACAAGAAATAAAATACCAAAATTTTCCTCCTCCTTCTTTTATTGACGTGAGTGAGAGTGTGGATGTTACACGACAATGTGATTTTTAAAAAAATTATTTTCGTCTCATTTCATCATTGGAATGCGCGACACTTGAGAATCGCCATCTCCAGTGAAAAAATCCGATAGAAGTTTGAAAAATTGCCGACGAGATTCAGGCTAGCAAATTCAACCATTAAAAGAAATGACAAGCGTCCGTAGTGTTCGACATTCAGAACTTCTATGCGATTTTTTTTACCAGGATAGTGATGAGAGATGGTTAATATAATCGTATAACTTAAACAAGAAAAAATCTTACAAAAAAAAGCGTAAAGGTAAAAACTTAATACACTTTCCGATAAATTACAATAAAATCATTACAACGCATTAAGGAATTGGTGAAATTACATAAGAACTACATATGATTCATCGCTTGTCTTCTCTGCTTCTGTATGGGTATTCTCTTTATGTATAATATGATCGTACGGACATTTAAGTGGTGAACTTTAGGAAAGAAAGCGGTAATCGATCCTTGTGAAAATAAAAATCGAATCCACCTTTTCAGTGTTTGTAATGTGTTATGTATGTTTCTGTAGTTTCTTCTTTCCCTATTACGTCGTAGAAAAATTATCGTCTTAACTATGCGGTGTCAACGTCCGGCTGCATTCCACTTTTCCCCGTCGCCCTTCAGTGAGAGAAAAAAACGAAGAGACAAAAGTCGAGCTTAACCGAGCGTCGAACGCGGCGAAACAACATATCGATATCTTAAGACTAACAAGGGTAATGTACAATTGAAAAAACGCGCGATGAGTACGGACTAAAATTATGTCGATAAATAATAATATATATAATAGTAATATATATATATATAT
>UELV01079551.1:0-17870 GCA_900490015.1 Megastigmus stigmatizans | reverse complement strand
GTGCAGCTGCCTCTCTTGTGGCTGCGGGCGCAGTGCATTTTCGAAATCGCGATGAAGCGACCGGAAACGAGAGATATTGCTCTCTGTCTCTCTCTTTCTCGCGCGCGCCAGAGCTTTTATTTTCGCTCAGACTTTTTTTATTTTTTGTTTTTTTTTAGGGGGGGGGGATGTGTGTGGGTGTAACTGTTTGTGTAACGATCGAGAGAGGAATTGAGCAGTTTTTCGGGCTCTCTTTTTTATTCGAGAGGAGCGGAAGAATGCGCGCACAGCTCGGGAGAGGATTCTACTTTGAATTCGAGAACTTTTTTTCAGAAGCGCTCGAGTGTGTGATATGGAATTTTTCTCAAATTACCTTTTTTTTATAGTGCGTTTTTCGGAGAAGATGAAAATTCGGATGATTGGGTTTCATTTTGGACTACTGATCGCTAATTTTTAATATTCGCGAAATTGGAAATTCGAATTGTTTCGATAGAATATGATAATTGAGGATAAAATGATAATTTGCACATAAGTTAAATTAGAAGAAACGAGCTATGTGCTGTTTTTATTTGAGCATTTTTGATAATCACGTAGAAAGAATAAATGTAATCTCGGAATACTTTGCTGTAAATAGTTCAACTTAAAGTCACCAGTATTGCTGTAAGTTGAGGACCCGCTCGCAAATTAAAATAGAAGTCATTATTCCACTTTCAATGTTTGACACTGATTCCATTTAGAGATATTTAAAGAGTACAGATGGACATTTATTAAAATTGTCGATGTCAAATTTTACGTTACTTCATATTTATACAAACTCATACTCCCTCTCACATACGCTTTATCGCAAATTTCTATACGAATTCGCTAACTATTCCAATTAACAAGAATTCCCAAATGACCCGGCAAAAAAGACTCGATTTTCCTCTACTATTCTTTCCTTCCACCCCATCTTCCATAAACGCGAATTTTTTGTAACCCATCCATACATATACTCGACGCAACAAAGCAAAATCTAATCGAGTAGTTTAGCCGTTTTTCTTTTGAAAGTAAATCCACGCGCTTAAACCCTCCTCTCTCCCTCTCCCCCCCTCTCAAGCTTTACGTTTTGCATTAGTTGTCTTCCCTGTCGTACGAACTATTTGCGTCTGGTTTTTGCCGTACTCCCAGGCGTCTATTTTAGCAAGGCTCACCTTCGAGCTTGACATTTTTGCTCGAACTCGTGTAGTGTATAATATGGTAACGTCGGGTCTGACGCTAATGCGCGCGCGATTGCTTTGAAAAAAGAGCTGCTAGCGAGACGTTTACGACGTGTGTGTGAGTGGACTATTTGCGTAAAAAGCGTATATACGGACTAATAATAGAGTTTTCTATACATATACACGAGAGAGTTTGATCGATGATTCAATTATGCGATTAGGTGCGTGTTTTTTTTTTATTTGGAATATCCGCTTCGATTTTCCTGCTTGAAAATAATAACGCGCTTTTAATAATACACACTTGAAGTACAATGATTTGTGAGTAATTTGATGTGGAAATTAATTGGATACAAGCATTTTGTTCGATTTGATTATTAATGAACTTGAAACTATTAATTTTCTCTATAATTGAATATAATCAATTTTGCATGTAACGTAGCTATGAGTTATATCGAGTTAAGGATACCTATAACGAACATCTTTAAAGATAGACTATATCTAGACATGCATCTACCTATTTTTACAACTTGTTAGACGCTCGAAGTATGAAAGTTACATGAGCACGAAAATAGAAATAATTTCCGATAAGCATTTCGAATGTACTATACATAAACATTTTTGCTTCTTAACACATTTTTTTAGGCAACAAAATGTTATTCATCAAAATTTCTATTACTAGTGAAAAAGTGTGCAGAAAAAGAGAGAGAGAGGAAAAAAGAAAAGAATATACATTATTGATGCGTCGACGAAAGTCCTGAAATACGGCGAGCGATCGGAAAATGTCTTATGTATAAGCCCCATGCATCGCATATGATGTAGGGGTAGATAACGTGGCGAAATTTCGCCCCTCGTCGTGTCTCACGACTCACACACACATGTACACAGTCACACGTGGGCCTAAATCAAATTCGGCGATTCCCAGCGGCGATACTCGGCTGCGCCGCACAACTGGAGGCGAGAAAAAAGAAGAGAGGATCAACGACTCCGCGCGCGATTTGTGCCGCGATGTGTGTGTGTGTATGTGCTTGCTTGCCTTCGGTTTTTTGCTCCGACGAATCGTCTTGAGAACGACGTTACGATGTTATACGCGAGAGAAGATTGGCTCGAGTTTGGAAAGGAAATCACTTTGGTAAATAGGCCAAAAGGAACTTTGCTCGAGATACAGCTCCATCTAGTGATTGCTGATTTGTTGTGACGATTTATTCAGTATTTTTGACTTTGTGTGAGAAGAAGGTGACTACTGCTTCGGAAATGTTTGGAACTATACTTTTCCTACAATTTTAATTGAATTTTGCTTATAAATTCCTTTTTTTTTAAATTCTTTAAATACAATAATAATTGGATTTTCAATGTTAATATTGCACAAAGAAAAAAGAGAAGAAAAGTTATAATTTACATAAAACGTAAATTAATTAAAATATGGAGCGTATAAACGGTCAAAGCATATTTGCCAGAGCACAACGAAAATTTCCAATCAATTGCTAATTCATTAGCTTTCACAAACAAAGTTATTTGCGATTTAATATCTAAAAAAAAGCGCTCTCGTAGCATGTACATTATTGCGCACACATTGAATTTCTTCTCCGAGCTAGTATACGCAGCGTATTTCCGCTTGACTTTTTAAACACATAACGGATTCCATAATAATGCGCTGTTTTTGCGCGAACCCAGCCATCCATTAATTCGCGAGAGCGCAAAAAGTGCCCCGCGTTTACGCTGCTCTTCTATATACAAGAATAATTGTTTTCTGCGGCGCGCTACGGCAGCTTAAACGCATTATATACCGAAATCAAAATTCTTTCTACCCTCGAACGCCGACTATAAAGAGAAAGCAGAGAACTAAAGCACATCGGCGCGCATCACAGTGGATGAATGGGGAAAAAAACGAGAGCGCCCGCGTTTCTTGTCAACCGGGGGAAAAACTAATTTTTTCCCCGAGAGTCTCGGCCAGGGAAACTGGAAAAAACTCGAGCGCGCGAAAGAGAGAGGAAAGTGGAAAAACAAGAAGAGAGGCTGCAGACTCCCGCTTTCTCTTTCTCTCTCCTCGTCGGGAATTTTAATCCATCACACGTATTACGTCGCATGATTAACGAGCCTCGACGCGGAGCTCTCGCTCCTTCGCTTTTCTTTTTTATTGTGCGACGCTGCTGTTGTTGTTGCTGCTGCTGTTGCTGCTGCCACGACAACACGTGTTCCTTTCGCCGAGTCCTCTATTATAGCCAGTTTTCAATTGTGGATGCAGATTGTAGTTATCCGCCTTTGTATCGATGGGAAATTGGAATTACTGATTTGCTACGAAACGGATTGGATTCGTTCTGAAATGACGGATTTTAATTAGCTTTTAAGGTCTAACTCAATCAATAAGTAATTTCGTTTTATTGTACAAATACAAAATGTATAAAAGCAATAAAATTACTTAAGAAATGATGAATTTAAAAACAATAGTGGTTTGAATTCTAGAGAACAACGTTGAAAAGAAATGAATAAGGTAATACGTACGTCTAACGAGTCCTCACTATAACTACTGTGATTTAGAATCTTGCAAACTCCGATAGTAAGCTAGTTGTAAGACTTATTAACTTTAAACATTCTATCATGACACTTCTTAATTTATTTAATTTTGTCAAATACTTCATCACAAATAATTATTTTTAACACAATTATTGGCAACTATTTTAATTATTAAAACAAAATTACACATTTATAATGTAATTTTCCAACGAAAATCATGTCGAAAATCGAGGCAATGTTTGGATATCCCGTCTATATTGAGCTTGTTTAATTGCAGTTTCCGACGTTAAATAAGCTCAATTTATCTTCAAATTATACAAAGTTTTATCTGTTTAAATAATATCTGTTTAATGAGTGTTGAAATTTCACCGAAAATTGTTTTGTATTCATTGTTTATTTGTTTTATAATTGGATTGGCATATTTTGCATTCATGCTGGTTTTTATCCATTGTAATATGCCAGATGAGAATAGCACCTTTCATATTTATATTTAATTATAATTAAGTAGTGAACTTACAGGAAATATTAGAAAAATCATATAAATAACCTTTTTTGTGTAAAGTATTCATGTTTGAATTATTACTCTTTTCAAAATAGAAAATTAAATAATTATGAATGAATTTTCTATTTCATTTTTGAATATTCTCTCTAAATTTGAATTCATAGTAAAAATAGAAAGAATAAATGTTTATATTTCATTGAATAATTTAAAAATTTTTAGATTAAAATTCGAAGAACTTACTACAGTGTATCTATAAAAGTACAAGTAGAACAATCTCAGTTTAGTATGGACTACGTAAATGTAGTAATATAAAATGTTTTACATATATATAGTCCAGTACAATTTGTATTCTCAATGTCAATATACATTTTTGTTACGGAAGATAGGTCTGTTATTTTTTATAAATATACCAGTTATATTGGATATGAATTTACATAAAAGCACATATTGATGATTTTTTTTTGTAAATCGAAAAAGCACACTATTTTATTTGGTAAAACAAAGGCTTTCATTTAGCCAAACTTGAATTATAATCTTTTTATTCATTGTTTTAATAAATAACAAAATATGCCCGTGCGAGCGAGTGATCAAACTATTGTTAAAAATTGAATTCTGAAAATCAAACAAAGCCTTCACGAAGCGCATGCAAACTTATTAAATAAATTTCGCAAAATCACAGAAGCTAACGAGCATTCATCTTCAAACCCTTCTTACATCGATACACACGCTCAATCTCGCATCTCTGTCGCGGCCTTAAATCACAGGGCACTCAGCATACCTCACGCATTCCAGTCGTAAATCCTCCCTTTTCTATAATTTCACTCGCACACATCCGGGATCCTCGTGTATACGCATTCGACAGGCGGGACACACATCGGACGGGGGGGAGGTTGCTTCAGCAAAATCGAGTTTGTCACGTCGCGGCTCGCGTACCGCGCCTCCACGCATATCCCATCCCGTATATACGCCGCCCAATTCAAATTCACGCACGTATACACGAGCGCTGCTCACATCGGTAACCCTATACACAGAGAGCCCCTATAACGCGTATATTTCCATCGTGATTAATCGCGCGAGCTTTTACTCGATGATCAATGCCGCGCGCGCCATCGCTAGAGAAAGAGAGAACGCGCGCGAGAGCTACAGCGCTCTGCGGTACACACAATACAACTACGGGTCAGTGTGTGTGTGCGTGTGCGTGTGCGTGCAGCGCGTGTTGCGGCATTTTAGTCGGCCACGTTAACAGGTTATTAACGATGGCTTTGGTTCCGACAGCTTTCGAATTCCACGCCTCTCTGTGCCTATGTGAGGGTCTGTGTGCTGTGTATTCTTGCCACTGTCATGGCTTGTCGCTTTCTTTGGCGTTTCCGCACACTACTCGCGTGTCACGGCCCGGTGTGCACGCAGTTGACTAGCGTGTACTCGAAATTTCAAGAAATTGTCCGGTCCGCGTACGCGGAAATGATTTTTTTCTGCATTCGGTATTGGTTCCTACTTTTTTTTCCTACCGGAGGTCGGACGATGAAAAGGGGCCACTCGCCGGCGTTTTCGGCTGTGTGCGAATAGCGACGGGGGTTGATTATTGCACACTCGGCGCGGCTCAGGCGCTACTTTTTCTTCTCTCGAGCATTGTAATTAAACGCGAGTGTTTTATAAGTGGCCGCGCGCATTTTTTACGCGCTTCGTACACTTTTTCGCCTCTGTGGGGGCCGGCGATGTTGCTATAATGCGAGCAGTTTTTCGCACCTCGTAGACTCGCCATTCACTTATGAAAATTAAGACTCGAGTGCTGTTGAGGATCGAGTGGTGATTTTGTTGGGTGGAAAACGACTGTTTGAGTATGCGCCTTTCGAGCCCTGCAAATATATACGCGTTCTCGGAAATTGCGCGAATGGAAGGCTCGACTCGCCGGGAAAACGACGGAAATGCGAGTAAACTTTATCAAAGTGAATTTTCAATTAATTCAAGGTAATTTCGAATCTATTACCTTAGTTGATTTTTGACTGACTATTACGAAAGTGTATTTTCTGTCGCTTTGATATTGAGTGAAGGTTCGCTCGTCAAATAAAAATGTAATTTTGCATTTTTGGCCGACAAGTCGCTAATAAATTCAAAATTAACTCGGCCTATAGAGAATAATTCCTTTCATAAAGTTTGCTGAAATATTCTCAGTTCCGGGGGGAGAGACTTTGAAATTCAGGAATTCTCAAGAGCACAAATAGGAGTCTTTCAGTCGTGGCTCGAAAATTTGGTTCAACGAAACAACACACTTTTTCTTACCGCAAAATAATGCAGTTTCGAGATATGCGTCCCCCTGTCTGACTAAAACCATCCGTCGTACCGAGCAAGTATCCTTCGCACTTTTCTCGGCATCCCTCTGAAACACAGAATATCGCTACGCAGCTCTTCCTTTCTTTCCTCTTAAAATCTCTCGCTCCTCTACTCGCGAGTAAAAGGGACCTTGGAAGAGATGCAGGTAGAAAGTAGCAACAGCAGCAGCACTCGGTGTCGTCGTCATCGTCGTTACTCTAGTCGAAAAAAGAGAGAAACAAACACGAAGAGAAGCGGAGTCCTGCAAGTGAGGTCGAAGGATATGCGTATACCACGTGGGAAAGAGACAGTGTAATACTGCGGTGGGTGAGAGAAAGCAGGTCGAGGGCAGAGCGACGAGAGAGAGAGATAGAGAGAGAAGAGGAAACGATCTGAAAGGGTGTACGCCAAACGCGCGGTTGAGAGAGAAAAGAAAAAAGAGAGAGCGAGGGAGAGAGTTAGTCAAGAGAAAGGTGAAGGTGTGGGGTGAGTTTCTCTCTCTCTCTCTCTCTCTCTCTCTCTCTCTGTCTCTCTCGCCACAGGAAAGGCATATAATGGAACTGGCGAAGGAAGTCGATACAGAGGCGGAAGGAGAAAATATCCGACTGGAGAGGAAGAGGAAAAAAGAGTGAGAGTCGAGGCAGTGCGCGCCTTTGCGGAGGCGGCGACGGCGGTGGCGGCGAAGGGAGCAAAAAGAAAGTGAGGAGGCTGCAGCCGCGAAATAGAACTGCCGCTGCAGCTGGTCTTCTTTATTTATACGCGGATCTGTATGTATGAGTCCGAGGCTGAATTGAATTTGTACATACAGATTGGCGGGAGGATAATTCTGCATAATTTACGCGACTCCATATCTATTTTTTAACGCCTAGTGCACGCGCGACCCGATCATACAGTTTGGTTGTCTATATTTGAGTGTGTATGTGTGTGCGTGTGTGTGCATAGAAGAGGGAAAGCTACTTAAATATTAATTCAGCCGTCGCGACATTAAACATTCTATTTGCTCTATAATGTTAATGAAACGAGCTACTCCCGTGATGCTAATTATGAAGGTACGCGATAATATGTGTATCTGTATATGTTAGATGAATCTGCATTGCAGAGAGAGAGAGAGAGAGAGAGAGAGAGAGAGAGAGAGAGGAGTTGGCAGTTGGTCGAGTTTGCAAATCGCCTAAGCCAGCTTTCAGCTCCAGCTAATACGTGAGCGAGTGTTAAGCATATCTAAAATGTCGAATTATAGATTAATAATAATTGTTGTACAGAAGTTCATTATGCGTTTATAAACCATGATTCTCCAGTTGCGTCACGAAAAATTGAAGAAGTAGATTAACATCACTTTAACAAACTGCTTTTGCGAAAATTAATTTAAATTTCATTTTTAATATTCTTCTACACATATGCATAAAAGGAAAGAATAAGAGAAATATTTCTTTCATGTACAGATCAAAGGAAGTTGTGTAAGTTACACGTTTTATGTCTTCACTCTTAAGTGCGCTCTAAGCGTTATTTCATTGAAAAACTTTTTTACTACGACTGCGCAAGCTTTTTAAAGCGGAACTAAACTTTTTCAATTAGATAGTTTGCCCGATGACGAAGAATATCCCAAACTATAGACTGAACTTCGAAGCGTAGCTATATGCTAAATTCCTCTTGCACCTTTATTTGTGGTTTCAATTATTACAGCAGTCAACTTGCATAATAACAATCATTTATCTGCATTTCCAATCATGAGATTCGAGATGAATGTAAAAGCAACAGCGACAGTCCCTGGAGGGACGACAAGAGAATTCGATAACTCGCGAAGCCGAACGTCAAATACTTTGCATGAAAGTTCAAAGTACCGATGAGGAATCTCTCAAACGAGAAAATGCTAGAGGACAATGAAGAAGAAAGGAAAGAAAAAAGCGAAACTTTATAAATTCTCTTTAAAAGAGAAAAAATCAGAGCATCGCTTAAAGCCCTAAAAAACTTAGCAGCTGATACAAAAGTATTTTCCTCGGAGAAGAAAGAAGACTGAGGCCCACGCCGATCTCTACCCAGTAGGCTAAAGAAATAAAAGCCGAAGAGTGAGAGCGAGGGAAGAAGAAGCGGCGGAGGCAAGCGCGCACGCCGCAGAGCAATGAGTAGAATGAAGCGGAAAGAGAAAAGCGAGAGAGGGAGAATATTCCTGGGCGGAAAAGCCTGCGCGTAGCCATGGTAACCGGAGGGGGGATCACTACTACAACCCGGTACACACTATGGCGCATCTGTAGGGGTAAGCGGGGCGTAATGGATACGGCTAAACATTTTTTTTGTATATATTTTTTCTGATTAAAAGTTTGTGAAAATGGATACTATCGACGAGATCTACGGCGATGGCTGGCTATTGTTTAAATAATTGATTTTTGTTGTTATACTGAGGATTCTCGCCAAGTTTTGCTATTGAAAACATGGACTTTTCATTATATTTGAAAAAAAATACATTTTTTGCTTATATACTTCTCGTGAATGTATTTATTGTGAATTTATTTATAAAGTAATATGTCATCAATGGTTATTTTAAAATCATTGTTTTAATTTCGATCCATTCGTGAAAAGTAATTAGCTTTAAAATACAAATCTTTACAAGCTCTTGAATAATTTTTCCGATAATGAGCTATTAAAATTAACATTTTAATCAACGTATTTTTAAATTCATTAGAATTTGTTAAAATGCGTTTGCAAAAGCATTAAAATTTTATTATCACTAGCAAAATTCATGCGCGTCTCGGACGCTTTATTTTTACATGCGGGACATTGATTAAATTCCAACAAACACTTGAATATTAAAAAATACTTTTCACTTCATGTATTTTTTTTTATTAATAATTATATTCTCACATAATGACATACAAAACAATTGTTTATTACGTGTTCTAATTTATAAGGTAAAATCTTTTAATGTATAAACTCTGAAAGAATTCTACACTAAATGATTTTTGTTTCTTTTATTAAGCATTTCAAACCGTTTTTGATTTATTTCTGCTAATCAAGTATATACATATTACAACTTTACAAAAAAGAACATATTACAAAAAGAAAAAGGATTTTTACAGTATCTTCGCTTTTAGCTAATAAGATTAACACATTATAACTATAAATTTCACTATATCCCAAATTTGCAAGCTACATTTATTTAAAAAGGAGTGAATGCATTGACACGCTTTAATATCTGGTTCGGACACTAGTATTGAGATATCCAATGGTAAGAAATATGACAGTTTATTTAATGAGGCTATTAATTTAATGCGCTTAGAATCGTAGAGAGGACATTGCCATACAACGTGGTTTATGTCTTGAGTTTCAAAGCCACAGTTACACTTAGGGTCGTTTATTATTTTGACGCGGGATCGACTAGCGGCCAAGCCGTAGTGATCTGATCTGACTCTATTGATAGTAACTACAAAATTTCTGGAGAGTTTCATACCATGGCATTTTACATACCATGGAATTTTACATTCATTGTAAAAGTATTGAAAAAACGTTTTACCTATCTCCATGCCTCTTTCTTTTATATATATAGTGCAGTTTGTGAGTACATTTTTAACTTAAATGTCGAATACATATCGGAATAAGGGATAATAGGTATATCGATAGCATCAGATCGAGTACGTAATCTTGCCCGCAAGTCGGCTTCCTTATTTCACTGGATTCCCACAAGAGAAGGAATCCAATACAGTTTAATGCTAGTTTCGTGAGGGTTGTCATGCTTAAAACGATTGTATTTTTCTTTAATATCAAGTATATAAAGATTTGTTTTAGCGTTGCATTTTACTGAGAGAATCCGAGAATATGAGGAAGTTACGATGTTGGTTACTTAAAGCAAGAGAAAACGCTTCATTTAGAGCGATATATTCAGCAGTATAAACTGAAGAATTTATGTCGATAGCTTTACTTGAGCTTACATTTAACTTATAGCTTATACAGGCCGACGCTACGGCGTTGGCGCCTAAAATTTTGCTACCATCAGTAACTATATCACATGCATTATTTTCTTTCAACAGTTCGTTAATAATTAAGTTGGGATCAGCAAGTTCCTTAATACTTTTTCCAAGTTCAGAAAAAAAAGGTATTGAAGTAGTAATGGTGTTGTAATCGTGGCAGTATAAATTTACGTTTTCAAATGTGTTGATTTTATTAAGAAGTCCAGTATTTATTATGTCTAAAATGCATTGGTGAAATATACTCTGTTTACTACTTTGGTGTTTTCCGCTAATGTGAAAATAGCTTTTGATAGATTTACTGATGATTGAGTTTTTAATAGATAAGGATTTTGACAAGAAGCAGTTACACAAAAAATAGATCGATCTTTCAAAAGCGTTAGCTTAGATTCTCCAAGTAATATGTTGGTGGGAGTACTATTTCGGTAGCCCAGCGCGCTCCTTATTGCAGCATATTGTATTTTTTCTAGTTTTTGTACTAGATTCTTTTGTTTCGGAAAATATATCTAACAGCCATAGTCAATAATAGAGCGAATGAAGCTTTTATAAAGTGTAGCTAGGGTTACCGGGTTAGATCCCCACCAAGTGCCGCACAGAAATTTCATTATATTGAGAGCTTTGCAACATTTTTTATAGACTGAATTAATTTTTTCACTAAATGTCATGTTGTAATCGAATACAATTCCAAGGAAAAGATCGGACTTACTAGATTTAATGACACAGTCACCAATATTTATTTCTGTGCTACCAGGTTTTATTTTTTTATTATCTAAGTGTACTAAGATAGTTTTAAAAGGGGAGAGTTTTAGGCCTAGATTTAGTAGGTTGCTATTTATTTTCTTGATGTCATTCTCAATCATTTTTTTCCCTCTTTTAGTAGATGCGCATTTAACATATACCACAATATCATCAGCAAATTGTGAAATTATAATGCTCTTTTTAAACTCAGCACATATATTTATTACATACAGAATATACAGCAAGGGGCTTAAAATTCCACCTTGAGGAACGCCTTTGTGTACACGTCTTAAAGAATCGCCCGAGTGACTGGTGAGAATTAATCTCTCGTGCATTAAAAATTTAATAAATTTTATAAGTATCTTAGAGCATCCTAGTGTAGCAAGTTTTGAAAGTAAAATATCCACATTAACATGATCAAAGGCTCCTTCGACATCTAAAAAAGCAGCCAGAATACTTTTTTTCCATAAATGCTTCATCTATTTTTAGTTTTAAAATAGCTAGGTTATCAGCACATGATCTGCCCTTTCTGAAACCGTTTTGACTAGTAGGGAGAATGTTATTATGTTCAGCCCACTGTTTGCAAAGTTTGCAAAGTTTGAAAAGTTTGCATAAGCAAGAAGTTAGGGTCAGCGGTCGGAGGCTATTGGAACCCATTTTATTAATGAAATGAACAAATGAATGCTTCCAGCTAACAGGGTAATTACTATTCAAATACATTTCATTGTAAATATCTAGGAGGAGAAGTTTATATTTTATAGATAGTCGCTTTAGTACTTCAAAATCAATTCCGTCAATCCCCGGCGCTGATTTTTCATTTTTCGAGTCTAGAGCAGTGTTGAACTCAACAAAGTTGAATGGAGCATCAAAAAACGGGTTATTACTGCATGAAGGTATTGCATTTAGGTCTGTTTGAACCCAAGGAGGGCTTATTTTATTCAGCGCAGTTTCGACTTTGTTGTTATCTATACTTGTAAGTTTTCTTTAGAGTGATGTGATGTTGTGTTAACCCAGCTATTTTTCAAGATTTTACACTTATTCCAAACATATTTTGAATCATTGTGAATATTTATACTTTCATATTTTTTAAAATTTTCTCTTTTCTTGGTTTTAAATATTTTTTTTTGTTATTGTTGCCTGTTTATTATAGTTAATTAAATCTGTTAAATTTTTCGTAAATTGCCATTTTTTAAACGCCGCACGTCGAAGTCTTTTTGCTCTGTCACAATCTGCGTCCCACCACGGAACTGGATTTTTAATTTTTAAATTCTTAGTAATCTGTTTCCTAGGCGTGCTGTGTTTAACGGCATCTGATATGATCTCTAAAAAAAATATTATACTTATCAGAGGGACCGGATTGGTCATATTCAGAAGATAAAAATTTAGAGAAGTTATTTGTTAAAAATTCATTAAATTTTTCCCAGTTCGTGCGTACAGATTTGAGCTTAAAAGACTTCTTTATATATAAATATTTTTCAGTATTTACAAGGATAGGAATAGGACAATGGTCAGAATCTCGTATCTCATCGCTTACTTCGACATTTATTTTATCTGCTAATGAAAGTGAGGAAAAAACTAAGTCGATGTTTGACTTATAATCTCGATATATGTCAGTATATGTGTAAGAGCTATTATTATGTAAAAATAAATTATATGATTGTATAGCATTTTCTAATCTTTCCCCATTTTTATCAGAGCGAATGCAATTCCAAGAAACGTTATTAGCATTGAAGTCGCCGATTAGAATGCAATCATGATTATTGGTAGCATTTTTGACGATGTTGTCCCATTGTGTCTGTGTAAGGATAAGGCCCGGGGTTCTATAGTATACGACGAGATCAATACTCGGACTAATATAATTTAATCGAACGCCGCATATCTCGACAGATTCACTGGTACTGTTTAAATCTCTTATTTCTACATTGTCTAGGTTGTTGCGTATAAAAAGAAGCAGACCACCTCCTTTAGAATGAGTTCTGTCCTTTCTGTAAGCTGTAAATCCTGGAAGTTTGACTTGGTTGTGAGGTTGAAGCCACTTCTCGACGCAGATGAAGATATCAACATCTTTAGTTATGGTTTCAATTTCTAGTCGACGTTGCATGTAACTTTTTGCATTCCAATAAACTATTTTTAGCGAAATAGGTTTAAGATTCTGGTTCATGTTTGAAAGTGAAAAATAGATATATGCAATATCTAAAGTTCTTCTATGGAATTTGAATCACCACTTGAGCTATAATCCAAGTTAGGGTTCTTTAGACGCTTCATTAATCTGTTAATTCGGCTTTTTAAATTTCGATCAAAAGAGAAATCATGGATGTCCGTAAGTATATCTTTAAGGTATTCAATGTTGGTGGTGAACTCAGCTGCAATTTCAGATATATTCGAATACCCATGAGTGACGTAAAGGAATTCTGTGATATCTTCAATTGATAAAGGATACTTGTGTTCATTTTTTGTTAATTGTTCCTTAAGTGGTTCAATTTTACTAGCCATGTCATCACAAGTAATTTCTTTTATGTTTGCCTTTTTCATTTTTTTAGGTGCTTGTTTACCTGTACTTTTTTTAAAGAGCTAGCTTTGTCCGTTGTAGTGCTACTTGATAATGCCCGTTTTGCACTAGCTGGAAGCATAAGTGTCTCTTGTAGTTGTGATTCAGAAGATGGTTAAGATTGTGCAATATTATCATTCTCAAAGTTTGTACGTGAATCAATAATGCTGTCTATTACTGGAAGCGTTTCAAACTGATTGTTTATGTTTACAGACGTTGAGTATGTTTACAGTCATTTCTTCTTCATTCAAGGTTTCTACGTTGTCTATTGAAATATTGGTTGTATGCAAATTTGTTTCAAGAGAATCGGGGCAATGTTTTGCAATATGCCCTTCCAATTTGCACGAGAAGCACTTTAACACTGCTGTACTAGGATACATATAATAATTAGTGTTATCGAAAGACACATTAAAAAATTCCGGAAGCTTTGCAACATCATTCGGATCAATATAGGTTTGCTTTCTGTGGCTAATAACGTGTTCGTATTCCCTTTTTTAGCTATAGCTGCTTTTAAGAAAGTAACAGGTGTGCTACGCTTGATGTTACGTGTTTTAAACTCTTCTTCAATAATGTAGTGATGAATAGTGGGAGCCACATTAGATATAATGACTCGCTACTGTTTGGATATTAAAGGCCTAATGGAAACTTTTGTCTCGCCTATGTTTACGTATTGATGCTTATCAGTAATCCCGTTGACAAGCTCCGTGCGTGAAAGATAAATACAAATACGATTATTGGAAATTCTTGATGAACTAATTACATTTTTAGGTTAAACGGTGTCTGCAATAGCACAGGTATAATCGGTAAGACTTAATCCATCGATACAATCCATAATTAAACTTTTTACAACATTAGACCAACTACTTGGACTTAAACTAGAAAACTGTTGGCTTTTTGGTAAAAAAACTATTGTAAAATCACTCGCGTGATTTTAAACTCGCGTGGAGGTGTTATTTGAATGGGCCTAAGTCCTTTATATAATAGTCTACACGCCCACAATGCTTGTGTGGGAACTAACATGTCCATGACGTAACTTTGGCTTAAATGATAGGTTTTGGTGTGTATATAACGAATCTTCTGGATACTTTTCATGGACATGTGTAGTGCATTTTTTATTAACAAATTAATTTTTAAATGGCCATATCTCCTAAACAATTAGAGATAGAGACCTAAAACAAACGCCAAATTTTTTCGTTTTTAATTACAAAACTTTTATACAGACATGTTTTAAGCTATCTCTCATAGTTTTTGAGATATTGGCGATTTTTTGTTAAAAACCACGATTACTCGATTCGCGCGTGCAGAAACTTGATAATTTCTTTAATATCTTTGGCTGCACTCATTGTAATGAGGCTTATAAGCTCTCATTTTAAAGAATAGATATACCTCTATACGTTTTAAAAAAAAAAATATGACTTTTGCGTTTTTATCTATTATTTGTACACATGAAAAAATATTACTTATGTCAACTGTAATCTACTATAAACTGCTAAAGATTCTTCTATCGGTCTTACAGTCTAATCAATATTAATAGGCAATCTTATAAGACTTATTACATTGAGTGCAGCCAAAAATATTAAAGAAATTATCAAGTTTCTGCACGCGCGAATCGAGTAATCGTGGTTTAAAAAAAAATTTGGCGTTTGTTTTAGGTCTCTATGTCTAATTGTTTAGTAGATATGGCCATTTAAACAATTAATTTGTTAATAAAAAATGCATTGCACATGTTCATGAAAAGTAACGAAAATATTCGTTATATACATACCAAAACCTATCATTTAAGCCAAAGTTACCTCATGGACATGTTAGTTCCCACACAAGCATTGTGGGCGTGTAGACTATAAGTGACTCGCTCTTGAACGAACAATTCGCAAATTTTTGGAGTGTATACAAACACGTCCTCTCTCTATGAAGGTTCGAAGAGGAATCCCACTAAATGATTTGTTTAAGAATCTATTCAAACGAATTTGGAAGTAATCATTAATTTATATAACAATATTTTATTATTAATTATCACTTTTTTAGTTTACAGAATAAATATCAGTTCTGAAAATCTTTTTTTGCGAAAAAAAGAAAAATGAGATTTGTAATAATAAAAACCCCTGTTATTATCTATATTCTCTCGGTCAGGTTATTATGGATCGCAGGTGTAAACATGGTACGGCCGTTCGAAAAAGTCTGTCGTAGTAGTTCTCAATGGGAAATGTATGTTTCGCTCACGAGCTTTTTATTATCATCCGACACCCGTAGGGAAAAATGTGTCGAATGGGTGAACAGCTTTTTTGCTGCGAACATTCGACGGACGAGGAGCAGAAGAAGAACGAAACGGACGTTTTCCTTTTTTCTATCTCGCTTGGCAGCTGGTCCTCGCTTTCGGTAATTAGATTTACCGTCCGACTAAATCTCCTTCTGGCTCGCAGAGAAGCGGAAAATTTCTTTTCCCCGTATAGCAAAAAAACAGACACGTGGGATCATATCGGATTGAAAAAAAATTCGGATAGTGTGCACGGGTTGAATTTTAAATTGGATTACGTTTTCTTTAAGCAGTTAAAAGAAGGAGTAAAGTTGGGGTAAGGAATGTAGGGAGCTCGTGGGCAGATTTGCGAAAACTTTTCTCTCTCTCCCGCGGAACGAATATTTGAGCACAAGAATAAAAAGAGGAGAGAGCATGAGAGAGGGAGAGAGTCCCTCTTCATCTCTCGAGCAAACTGCTCGGAAACGTTCCTGCGAGAGCAAAAGAAATTTCCCTCCAACACATCGAAAACACGTTAACCGACTTTATCTAAGTTTCTCCAACTTCTTCCCCTCCTCCTCTCGTTATCGCGTCACGACTAATTTCCATACTCAACCTGCTTTTGATATCTCGGAAACCATTCAAATTGCACTTTTCAAAGGAGTTGAATACACCGAATGAGGCGCTATCGTGACTCATTCGGTGGTGGAATTATCATGTCGACACGCTGCAATCGAGACTCTTTTTCACGAAACCACCTGAGGAGAGAGTTTCTTTCTTTGTCCTCTGTAGCGGAGGAAAATTGGCTCACCGCTGGCGCTGCTGCATAAGTAAAGAAACGGCCTGGCTCGACATAATGGCGATCGATAACTCATTATCGCTACCCAGACGCGTCGCGCGCGCTACACGTGTCGTCGCTCTCCCAGCTGTATATACCTTCCATTGGGGCAAAGACGCGCTCGTTCAGACATGTACAGCTGCGCAAGCTGTGACGAGACGAACACGTAAAAAAGGCCGAAGCCGATGCTGTTCAAGTTTTCAACGCTCGAATTCCGGAGTGAACTATAGTTTTTGTGGTTTTTCTTTTGTTTTAGAAATCAGCGTATGCCACATGATTATCTTGTAATTTGAGAAGGTGCAGGTTTTCGGTTTTTGTGCAAGATTGGGTTTGATCGTTGATGTTGAAGTATGAGATTTGGAAAGTGGAGATTTTCGGAGAGAATTGATTTTAAACTTGAGTTTACTCTACGAAGTTAAATTAGGGGAATTTTACTAACTCGAGATTAGTGGCAGTACTTAGAACTACTTGATCTTGGATTAGTGAAATTGTCAGTGATTTAAATTTATAGCTACAGGCTCCGACCAAGTTTCTGATCGGCTAAGAAGGCATCATCATCATTTATTTTCATCAAAACAAGTTTCGCAAATAAATTATAAGTATGGATTTTCTGAAAGTTTATTATCTACATTATAAGCCTTTATCTAATAAGTTAAATGTAAGGATTTATACATTATAATAATTTTTAGAATAGAACTATTTGTTTTAGCTTTTCTGAAAACTTAGTTCTCTCCTAAAAATTAACGACAAAAATATCAGAGTTGAATATTTTACTTAATCCGGCTACGAATCAACTACGATCAAAGTAATTTTTATTGCTTCAAAACTCGTTCTTTCTCTCACCAGTTAAAAATGGTATTGCAACGACTCTATACAACGAAGTACGTACATTTTATCATAACAGAGTCGAGCGAAAGCAGACCCTATTCCGGCCAAAACCCCTTTTTATTATCGCGTTATTTTGCGACGCAAGTGCGCGGCTGCTATTCACAGTCCAATCCCCTTTGCGAGACACTGGAGTGCGAAACGAAAGAGTCGAGAGAGAGAGAGAGAGAGAGA
>UELV01079549.1:0-23428 GCA_900490015.1 Megastigmus stigmatizans | reverse complement strand
ATATATATATATATATATATATAGTATATAACAGTCAGTAGTAAAATAGATTAAGCAAAAACAGTCTATGGCAATTATAGCAACGCGAGTATTATTATAAGTTTCTAGTTTAAAGGAAGTCTTAAGGTTAATACTGCTATAATAGCTTCTTGTACTATTGCGCTTTGGCACGGATTTTGGCGCGAACCTATCAGTCTTGCATAAGCTTTGTAATTTATACGTAAAATCGAATTGGACGGATTAACGTCTTGATAATGTAAAAGTCAGTCACATCGAATCAATCCTCCACTTTTCTTTGATGCCGCGTCTTCTGGTCGCATATAATCAAAACTCCCTCGTCGCCTCCTCCTATGTACACATGCACAAATGGGTAAACGCTGCACAGCACAGTCTTTGTACAAAACCCACGGCTGTTACACACAGTGAGTCAACGACAAACGTTCGTGAACGCGCGCGTAATCGACAAGACAGATAAGGAACGTCCGACTTGCACCCACCAAAAAAAACAGAAAAGAAGCAGCGCACAGTTTTTAGTCAGTGATCACACGACAATCAAACTTTGTGTATCTCGCACTGCATCCTATGTACCACGAAACATCAAGCGTAAAGGAAAAAACTTGGGCTTTTGTCCTATCCACCAACCAAGCGGAACTATATTGAAAAATGCACACGCGCTACAAATTAGATCACTCGATCGAGAATTTATCCTTCTTGACCATCCTCTTGGAGTAGAAAAGCCTCTTCTTAGCCGAGGGTCTCGTCTGTCCCATTGTAAGACGTCCAAAATCCTCCTTTAAAAGTCCCGCGCAGGCTCCGGAGTATCGTAGTTCGATCCTCAGCACCGAAAATCTGACATCCTTCCTCTGTCTCCTCTCTTTCGTTCAGCTTCCACTCACACTCCTGCAGTCCCCGTAAGATCAGCTGCGGAGCTGCAACTTCCACGCGCCCAATCTATCAAATTTGACCAGATAGGCCGTCCGTCTCTTCTCTCTTTGTCGCCTCCTTCTATCTTCTCGGACGCACGTATATAACTTCGAGATAAGCGATGCTGTGCAAAGCCACGGCGAAGAGTAGGAATATGGTAGTCGCAGCTCGGAAGAAAGAGAGAGAGTGTGTGGAGAGCAAACGATGTGCGCGCGCGCGGACCTAACGACGGAGCAGCAACGACTGCAGAGCCAAGCCGAGAAGTGGCATAAACGGAGAGAGCGCGCGCCAGCGGGGCTGGATCGTGTACAGAAGAAAGGGGGGAGGAGAGGACGCATGCGAGCGATCGAGAGCGAAGCGGGGGCTGCAAGCTGTGCTGCTGCTGCCGCTGCCCTGCACGTTCTATATACATACAGCGCTTTCATTCTATATACGTGTATACCAATAGGAGCATGTGTGCGGCTACGAGGGGCGCTCACTGTTCAGTGCTCAGCGAGAGAGAAAGAGAGAGGGAACTGAGTTTTAGAGTTTTTCTGAGGGAGGGAGGGGGGGGGGGGGGGGGGGGGGGGAAGATAGGAGTCGAGAGAGACTAACTGCGTTGGGACGACGCGCATCGAAGGATTCGTGCCTATACACATGTACACCACCGGCCGCGCTTTTATCGTCGGCTAACTCTGTTCAGCTGTACTCCTGCTTTTCATCAGTGCTTCTCAATTATATGATTTTCCTTTTAATGTGCTGATGATGCAGAAGACGGCGCGCGACTGCACCTATATGTTAATTTGAGAAAGGCTAATTTGGGGATGAGGGAAAGTCGTTATCGATAATTAATTTGAATACTATTGGGTTATTATACTGCCAGGTTACTATACTAAAATATTTTAAATTATTTCAATTAGAATCATATTGATTATAAATATTTTGAACCATATGTTTTAAATTTTTATGAAGTTTCACAAGGACTATATAAAACAGCGTTTTCATGAAAAAACCTCAATTTAAAAAACTGCACGTATCGACCCCATTTTTTCAATTAGATTTTATAACATTTTAAACAGTAGATAAACACCTTACACCTAAAATAATTATTTTAAAGAAAGTTAAAGATAGCATAGACAAGGGGACAGTAATTTAAAGTCGGAACTGCTCAAAAAAGAAAAACATCTGTTTCCGCTAGAATCGCCAAAGTTTAGAGAGAAAGAAAAAGGGGGAGACACGCGCCTCGTCTTGTCTCCAATTTCTTTATACGCGGAATCACGGCAGCGCGCAGCTCTGACAGCCACTGGGGACATTTGTAACCTTTGACCCGAGCCACGTAGATAGGCGCTACTGCAAGACACACAAAGCGCGAGCTAATCGAAGCCAATAGATTCACGAGGAGCGAAAATAAAGCAGAGCCGATGACTTCGGTATATTGATTACGATTCATTGCAGCTGTTAAAGCAAATGCGCACCAAGCCCACAGCTTTAAATCACACTAAATATGTCTTCGGGCTTGAGGTATATCCAGTGCAATAAAAGCCTTTACTAATTTATTTGGGACAGTAAGATAAATTGGACACTTTTTGCCATTGCGTTTGAAATTGTAAAAATTGTAACAATATGTATTTTCTACAATAAATTTTGAATATATCGATAAAAGCTATATCACTGTGAACAAATATTCATATGAACGCCTTCCCGCAAACCATTTATTTAAAACAACTAGATATGTAGTTAATTTAAAATCTCGTTTAGTAATTAAATAGTTCTTAAATCAATTATACGTTCATTCAATCGTCGTATAAGTATTTAAATAAAAAAAAGTGGTGTTATTATCCTTCTGAAATAAGCAACCTTAAAGAAAGGTAAAAATTTTGTACCTATTAATTAAGCCATAATATTGCAATCGTTAATTTAACTTTTAATATTTATAGTCATACTCATTGCATATCTTTATCTTTACACAAAGATAATTTACAAGAGAATTAATTCACAAAAATTTAGTAAATTTATAAAAATACTAATATAAATCATTTGTATTTCATATAGAAATTTTACTGGACTATTTATTTAGTGCATCTTTACTACTGAAAAGGATGAGGAATGTAATACAAATGTACCTTGTTACCTTGCCATAATTACATTTTTATTAAATTTTTTAAACTAATGCAAGTTTTTGTGAAAATGGCTTAATGATGCTTTCCGTTTAACCAAATTTATATAAACATTATTTAGTTAAATTTCAGAAAACTCTATTAAATACTTACTCTGTTACGATTTTTTACATTAATAAATTGCATAACTTTATAATAACTTTATACTAATATTTCTAATTATAGCTTTCAGTTATTTGACAATGGAAAATTTCAACATAAGCATTAAGAGTTGTCACATAAGGGAAATGTTATAAAACCATACAAGCAGTTTTTGATATTTCATGATAAAGAAAGAAGTTCTACAAGTCCTTCGCCACCAGTTCACCTGTGAATTTCCACGGAAACTTTTCAAAACTTATTCAAACTGGTTGAGTGCACGGTATAACACATAAACAATATTTTGATGAAATAGTTCAAACGATACAATTCCAGAAAGTAATCAGTTTCGGTTATATCGCAGGCCACAAATATTTATATAGATTTACACCGCGATGTGAATGAATCTTACTATTTACGTATCCTAAGATAGTTAGCAGTAAAGTTCTCGATTAGTTGGATCTATTGAAAAAATAATTTTACTTGTTAAGTTTTTTAAGGATTGAATTTTAATATTATGTATATTAATTTTTGTAGTCTCCTTTATGCACAGAGCTGCAGCCCAGATGCAATATAATATAGTCTGGGAAGCGTGGCTATTGATTACAAATGCTTAATTGAAATTCTTTTTTTGTGAAAGTTACAAAAAAATATACAGATATTTTTGTTAAAATTACTTATCTGTATACTGTCTTATATGAACCCGAAGTTGGTTACGGGCTCTGAGTATTTCTCAAAACTTCAACTTAAATGAAGTTTGGTTTAGTTACAAATCGTTGTCAGGGAATAAGCACCAAATTTTATTAAAATCGAATTTTTTTGGGGAATGTCCAGAGTCTGCAGCATGGCTACACCCTCTAGCTCCGGTCGCCAGGTTCAGATTGATCAGTCTTGAACCATTAACTGTTTATGAAAATGAATGGAGTCTTTATCCTTATTTTAGTTCTTATTTATCAAGAGCCTTATGGAGAGAAAACTATTAAGGTTTTTGCAGTTGAGAATAGTCTAGTCCAAGTATACAGAACTTTTTAGTTTATAGTAACGCCACAATAGTGTTTTCGCCAGGGGGTTGAATCCAAAATTTAGTAAAAATGATTGAATAAATCATAAAATAATGCAATACATTCATTATTTATTAATTTTATTAAATTTTAAATGAAATAGTCACGCAAATAAAAAAATATTTTTAAAAACTGAATTTGAAATATAAAATCGTACGATTAAAAGAGAGTACAGATTTTTTTACTACGATTTTATTTCAACCTCTTTTTAATTGTATGTAAATTTTCATGATTCCTTTTAACTTCACCCCAACGTCATTTCATATCTATCTCATTCTATCTACTTGCTGTGCTAATATATATGCAGTTTGTTTACAGATACTGTGCTATTTTAATCCGACTATGTCAAACAAAAGCGATGTGCTTTCACTCCCTGTTAGTCTATCAATTTTTAGATTATTTTTATAAAATAAAGATATAGGACTGTATAATTATAAAAAAAAAAAATTGTGTATCATTAAGTTTCACATTTCACTAATACAATTCTATCGATCAACTTCATATTTGACACCCATACTATTCATAGAAAGGATAAAATAGTAATTTGTTATAGAACGTGTAAGGATTGTACTAATATTGGGTGCTATATTATACAACTGTATAAACAATACCTAACTAGGTATAAACAATTTAAATCGATCTAAACTTCCACTGATCAAAATCCATCTTTCGATATTTTTACTAACATACAATTCTTATAGCATATTAGAGCATCGAGATGGTAGGGGCAATTACATAATGTTTTGCTGTAACTACGGAATTCCGAATTGAAATTTCAGTAAACTTTACGAAGTTCTAAATAAACAAAGAATTTCAGATTAATGAAATCACAACACGTTATTCAATTATAATTTATGCACAAATATATAAATAAAATGCCAATGAATTGAACGCGATTGAACATAGGAAAATTATATTATTAAAATAAAATAATATTTTTATAAAAACTGTTTTTTTATTGAAACTTAAACAGTTGATACTGTATTTTCCTTTAAAACTAGGCATAGGTAGTCAATACAATTTTTTTGAGTCAATCAATTTTTGTTTTAGTGTAGATCCATGCGCGATAAAGCACATTATATTATTAGTAAAGAGAATATAGAGTAGAATATAACACTATTACATTCTACTCTATATTCTTATATTGGTAGTAAATTTCTAATGATAAAAAATACTAAAATTATGGTTAGAAATTTAAAAATAATTACGGCACACTATCATTTATCATTAATAGTAATTTTATAATTTATAGATAAAAACCAATATGTTAAGTGGATGTGCTATGGTGGAAAGATTTCTGTCTTGCCGGTTTTTGCATTAAACGAAATATATAAAGATGGAGATTAATTTTTGAAAAGGACTCTCTGCTAGCACCTTGAAATTCCATCCACAATCCGTTGAGATTTTTGTTGTTGAAAATTTCGGAAATAAAAATCGCTATGAATTACGAACAAATTTTCGTGGTCAAAAATCTCATTGGATTGTGGATAGAATTTCATGAAACTGGAACCACGTAATGCTTACATCATTAACGAGAATATTGACGGAGTTTTTTTCCAAAAATTAATCTCTATTTTTATATATTTCGTTAAATACAAAAACTGGTAAGGTAGGAATGTTTCCGACTATAGCACACCCTCCTTAAGTTAATGTTAATTTTCATCCCTTTATTATTCGATCTGCAATATTTAAACTCATTCATATATTCCGTCTACATTGAACAAAATATCACAACATCAGTTTTGCTTCCTCAGAGAGGAAGCTTTGTATCGGTTAGAAAACTTTTTTTTTCCAAAAATGCTTAACAACACTTTTGGAACAAAAATTGAGTAGGTAGTTTTTAGAAAATTTTTTTTCATGTTTGTGTGTGTGTGCGTGTGCGTGTGCGTGTGCGTGCGTGTGTGTGCGCGTGTGCGTGTGCGTGTGCGTGTGCGTGTGCGTGTACGACGACTCAAAAATAAATTTTAAGATGCATCGATTCTCTTTTTTTTTATTTCAGAAAATTACTTTTTGATTTTTAGTTTTTTAAATTTTTTGTTAAGGGAAGGTTAATCGTTAATAAACATCCAATATACGTTTAAAAGAGTATTAAATTACCTACTATTTGACAAATTATTTTTTGAAATTGCTTGCGCCGTTCTTTTGTTATTTAAAAAAATGTCATTTTTTGTTCCTTGAGAGCTGTATATTTTTTCTATACATTTGGTTAATAAGTTTTGAAGATATTTCAATTTTTACGATTTTTAAGATTTTTTTCAAATATTTATATTTCAATAATGATTTGATGGAATTTGATGTATAGTATCTCATTTTATTTCTATTTTCGAATACTTTTAATATATAATTTATTGAGTTATAATTTTTCAATATTTGGTGAATGAATTTGTTTAAAAAATTTTAAGTTATGCTATAATTAAAGTGTTTTATGTTTTTGCTTAATTGAAAATATAGATTGATTAATAAGATTTATTTTCAAAAATTTATCAATAAAAAATATATTTTTAGTTGTACCAAACGAAAGAGAGTAACATTTTGCATCGAAAGCAATTGTTTAATTGATTATGATAAGATTTCGAGATAATAAATCGAAAAAAAATGCTGTGGGTGCGAGAAAGACGGCAAATTTATATTTATAATTATTATTATAAATTATATATACATATATATTGGAACAAATCATTAAGTTAGAGGAAGCTAAGTGCCAATGAATTGGCAGCGGTTTTTTTTTTGGTTTCACTTCTTTCATTCATTAACTTTTTATAAGGTGATTATAGAGGTGCTTCAAAAGAAGTATGTATGAAAAATTAAAAACTTGATAGATTTTATTTTTGAATAATATAAAATTATTTTAAATAACATATTCAACTCTAAAAAGCAATTATTTTTTATTTATTAAGGTATAGGTGCCTATAAAACAGAGCTTATTTAGCTCTAGAAGGAATTTCAAAGATACGTTATAAGGAATTATTTGGCCTTATTATAGTAATCTTGCAAATATACACCCAAACCATTCCTTCATTATAATATCAGGCTTTATTGTGAAAGCAGTCACACTTATTCGCACCTCTTTGTTGTCTTATTGAAATGTATGCTTATTAATTATTTATTTGACATCAAAATATTACTTTTTTATAAACTTCATACTCTTTATACTTTCATAAATACAGTTCTCTATCTGAGTACTCATATATTTTTATGTAAAATAAATATGTATTTTTACTACTCATGCTAATAAGTAATTAAATATATATTTGCCTACTGCATTACATTTTCATATTTATATAAAGATTAGCGTTTATACAAATTGATATAAGTTAATTTGTGAAGCAAACTAAACAAAAAAAAATTATTTGGTTATCGGGTATAGCATGATTCATATATGGCAGTTATACATGCAAAAGTTGGGTACAATTGATCTATTTTGAATGAATTCTATCAGTATATTTAGATAACATTATGTACAATGTTGTCTATTTGACTGATAATAATTAATATCTTCATGATTGTAAAGAAGTAGTCAAATGTCTCTATTTAGTACAAAAATTTTTTATTTTACTTTTTAAAACACAAAACACAGTATATATTAAATGTAGAAAACTAGTTAACAATAGTTTATATTCATAAAGTACAGAAAATTTAAGATTATAGGTAAACAGATTAATTAATAAAACAAAGAGAAGAAAATAATGATTAACTATTT
This sequence comes from Megastigmus stigmatizans, assembly GCA_900490015.1. Taxonomy (NCBI): domain Eukaryota; kingdom Metazoa; phylum Arthropoda; class Insecta; order Hymenoptera; family Megastigmidae; genus Megastigmus; species Megastigmus stigmatizans. Next base: position 15,509 of record UELV01079549.1, on the reverse strand, counting down.
TAGAAATTGTCATAAATGGTTTTGTATTGTTTTATGGGTATGTATTAAGTCACACAAAATATTATATTTTACGTTTAATTTTTTCAGATTAAATTAATAGTTTCATATTATAAATTATGCAGGAAAGTACACATGAAAGTATAAAAACAGTTATCACTCAAAGAAAAACAAAATACCATTTTGACTTTTTGAAACAGTACTTATGTCAAATAATTACTAGCTTCTCTTGCACCAGTGTTACTTCAGAACATAAAGGTTTATATAAAAGAAAATTTTAAATGTTTGTTTAATTAGTTTCCATTGGTTATTGTTTCGATGCAGTCAATTACAATAAATATAGATCATTTTTATTCTATATTCTATAGAAGTTCCCTTCTATAGAATAAAGTTAAAATGACCTATTTTTGTTGTAATGATGAAATGATGAATTGATTTTTCACAACTACTTATACTATTTAAAACAAATTGATATAAATCTTGGAATAATTCTATATTTAGAATATACACCTATAGTGGTGTAATGCTCTATTTAAGTGAGATTAATACTAGTTTAATTAATAAACTTAAATGATGATCATACAAGATATGCAAACAAAGAATACACATAAATAAAAGCAATGTAGTCCAGGAAAGCCAACTCATGCATTGTTCAAGGCTTTATTTAAATGGACCACAACACTAACAGCATCAAAATAAATTCAAGAAAGAAGGAAAAAGTGCACTTTGCAGCCCAAATGTGAATATCTCTGCATTCTCATCCCACACGTTGACGGTTGCGCGCCGTATAAAAATAACGGCTAACTGTGCAGAAGGGGAGAACACCAGACCAAAGAGAATCTGGGCTATCATTATATACATACACATACAGGAACAGCAGTTTTTTTGGTGCAGTATATATTTAAAAACTCACGTCTCGAAGCAGTTGACCGAAGCCATGGTGTCGTCCGGAAAATCCACCATGGTAACTGAGAATTTCCTCACCGACTTTCCTGCTGAGGTACGAAACAATTTTGACAGAAGTATGCAGCATACATAACAAATACAAAATACGAAGTAGGAGCGAGCGCGCGATGCACAACCGTCGCTTCGCGAGGGTAGATTCAAAACAATGCTTCTTGATGCGACCGCTTGCTGTCGTTGTAGAGCTTAGCGACGCGACAGCGAGGTAGCGAACAGTCAAAGCATACTGCGCCTCATTGGCTGACGCATCTAGTTCCATGGCCAATCTGATGGTGTAAAAATTCCGTCCCCTAAGTTTCCGGCCTTGATTTCTCTAGCAAAGTTACTAAATATTCAATTTAACATATTGCAGTAAATAAAAAATGAAAATAATCTCATGAACTTTTAAATAGTTTTTTAAAATATGTATTCTTACTTAGTTGAAACTTAATTTACGGAATCAATTTATACTGAGAAAATAAAATTGATTAGGAAAAAATGGTTTCTAAAAGATTTCCAATAGAACAGAGTACCTATTCCATAAGAGCGCTTCTACATAGCCCTCTGCGTTTTGAACTGAGCTTCTGTTTGTTGTGACTTACTCCAAAATTAAATCGATGCCATTTCCATGTGTGATGTGATTATTGCATTCCATGGAGTACCAATTAATGCATTCCATGGAATACTATAATCACATAAAAATAGAATTAATTTAATTTTGGAGCACAAGTCACAAGAAGCGTGACAGAGTGGCATTGTCTTGAAACATGCAGGATTATTTATTCAAAATTTATTTCGAGTTTTTACTAGAAATATAATTAAGAAGAAGCGGAGTAGTTTAAACTCAAATTAGAATAGTTTTTTCTTTATTAATAATAAAATAATATAAAAATGTTTCAATAAATTTTCCAGGTCAAAGTTTGAATCAACCAAGCTGTGACAATTTTTGTTATATGACTAATTCGAGCTTGACTTTGTCCACACATCACTCATTTAAAGTCATATAATAAAGGAGCTAATAAAGTAACCTTGATAAACTATAGTTTTTTTGAAAGATGTTGCTCCAAATGATAAGCATTTCCAATTTTGAGAAAATATTTAAGAATTCTTTCTTCTCGGTTTCATCGCTTGTTTGTATTGTCACACAAACACAGCTAGGACTAATTATACAGAGCTGTCAACCGTGTTTTTGTGATTGTTTTATATAACCTTTACCTACTAGGTACTCCTTTATACCAAAATCTTTTCGGTAATTACTCTGTACAAAAATTAAGATTCCCATAAACAACTAGGGCCTGTGTGAGGCCTTTATAATACTATGTCTCGCGAACTCATTGAAATCGGTATAAAAGTGCTACTGGTGTTATTGGTGTTCATCCTCTGCAATGCGTTAGCCTGCAAGCTTGTCTACATGATAATGTGGGTTTTGTTAGTGCTGGTCGGCTCGAAGTTCTTCTTTGAGGTCGTCCTACCCTGAGAACTGTTCAAATTACCCGCGCTCTGGAACGTCGACCAGCAGCGTGGGGCCCAGTGTGCTGTGGGCGGATATTACCAGACTGCAGATGCATTTCACACACATACGCGTATACTTTGAATTCATCCATAACTATACGGACACACGCGCCGTGCGATAAACCGATATACAACGTAGGTATACTGAAAACATGGCAGTGCGAGAAGTGAATCAGTCTTGTTTTTACGCTATAGTGGGCTGCTTTCCGTTAACGATAAGAGTACACGGCTAAGCTTGCCGAAATGAGTGTTCACAGCCTTGAACGTTTTTATACTTTGTACGCCTAAAAAAACACGAGTGTAGTTTCCACGAAGGTCTATTTGTTCCTATCGTGTTAGCGTGAGTCCCTGGCGTCTGGACTAAAAGGTGCGCGTGACGTTGACAGGTGGTTGAGTAGCGATTGAGCCGTCGACACTCCCTTTTGCTCGACGGATCGTCACTGGTATCGAGCACCATGTTTGCAAATTTGAAGAACAAAATAAAGGAAGAAATCGGCAGCGACGTGTCCACAGTCGTCAGGAACGCTGGAAGTGTTCGTGCTCTCAACAGACATCTTTCTCAGGTATAAAATCTGTCCACTATTTTTCTTTTTATCAGTCAAATTCTAGTTTTTCTTTATTGTCTCAATTGCTTATCAACTATTGGTTTGATTACAAAAAGATTGTTTGAATACTTGTAGACTGGTAGTACAAGTAGTATCAGTGGCTCTCAGATTTCATTGGACGAATCGAGAGAAGACAATACTGCATCTCCTTCACCATCTATCCGTTTAAAGAGAGAGAACAGTTTTGATTTGAAACTTGGAGATGGAACGCCACTTTCAGCAAAGGACATTAAACGACTTGAAAGTAGGGAAGATGAATGGCGAAGGAGACTTCAAAAAAAGGAAGCGGAGCTTCTCAAGAAAATGGAAAAGAAAGAGGAAGAATTCAGAATCAAAATGCTTGAAAAAGACAAGGAGTTAAAGAAAATCATTGAAAAACATGATAAAGAAAAAGCTAAACTTGTTGAGGATAGATTAAAAGCAGAAAGTGCCAATAATTCGTTAGAAATAGCATTAAATAATGCAGAAGGTATTTCATTAAGTTAAATTATACATGTTGCTTGGGTGAATTAATTATTAAAATGTGAACAAGGGCAGAAATGATGAATATTTATGTTTTAGAGTATAAAAAGAAATTGTATAGCTTTCAAGAGAATGCGGAGCAAATGGAAGGCTTTCAAAGTCAAGAAATGGCTAAAATCAAGCATCTTGTAAGTTTTTTCATAAATTATAATCATTGTAACTTTGTATAAGTTATAAAGATTTGATATATTTAGTTTTAATAAATTTGCAGTTACTAGCCAAAGAACAGGAAGTTGACGATAAATCTCAACGCTTCAAAAATGCAGTGACTGAAATTGAAAATTTGAAAACAGAATTGTCAAGACTGAGGCGATATGAGGACGAATTAAATAATGTACAAGTGAGTAAAAGAATAGATATTTATTTAAAAAATTTTTGTACACTGATGTGTGCACTACAACACAAATTTATTTTTTATTTCTTAGCAATTCTAGAACACTATGTATGTATACATACTTCTTTTGATTTATGTATGTATTTACGCATACAAATTGTGTTACTAAGGTTTCTAAATATACCCTTGAAATTGCACTTTACTCAAAGTAATTTAATACATTCACATTTGTGTTATATTTTATTTTATTTTTAAAACAATATGCGATATATTATTTTTAAGCATTTTAATAATTTATTTACATTGCTTTGTGTTCTGTCATAGTGTGTCTTTTTTCTGCACTTCCTCTATGCCTACATTCCTCTAAACTTCTTACCTCTTAACACCTTACATCAAATTACATTCGGGAGTTTTTGGAAATATCACTTAAAAGTGACAAAGAATATGCTCCATCGCTCAAAAAATATTTTGCCAGAACTTTTCGTATATTTATAGTTATGATATATATCTTGATATCCTATGATAATGTTGTTATAAGTTCTGATAAAATAATATTTTAAGAGTTATGGACCATAAAAAGGTTGTAGCTGAGCAATTATTAGTGTGAAAAAAAAGCATGAAGATTCGATTCATTTTGACCCTCAAGAATCCTGGAGAATATTTAAAGCGGAAGCTACCGCTTATTTGCTGCTACTACTGCTGATGCTCGAGGTACGTCTTTACAGCTTAGCTGCTAATCTGCTTGTACATTCTTTAAAATCAATGTGCGTAATCATAAGAATATTTTAGTTTTCTGAGAAATATAAAGTGTATAAAAAAATATCTGTATGAATATTAAAAAATACTTTTAAATTATTAAAATTATATTATTAAAATATTTTTTAATCAAACAATTCACTTCAATAGTTTTGGTGTACTACTTGCATTTTGTTTACTTTGTGACGCTTTTTAGTTTGTCTGTTTCTTATATGGCTTATTTTTAAAAGAAATTATGTTGCTTTGGAATTGAATATCTGGATAAAATATGTGCTAATTTAGCGTGTGTTATATATTAGATTTTTAATATAAATATTTAATATTATATTCAGTGTTAGAATTCCATCATATTCAAATGGAATAAGAATTACTTTCGTTTATATTGCAATTAGAGAAAAGTATCCAGCTAAATCTGCACATAAATTTGGTTATTTTTGATCTTTAAATAATAGTGCTTCTGGGTCTATATTGCTTGAATAATATGTACATTCTAGTATTTAACAATTATTTTTTAATTTTCAGGACGAAATGGAATCCTTACGTCACTCTACACAGCGAGAAAGGGCTCAGTTGTCTAGTCAATTAGCTCGAACAGAGGAAGAGGCTCGACATCTGAAAGACAAAGTCTTTGTTCTAGAGCAAAGGGTAGCCTTAGAATCGGGTGATCAAGTAACTGTTGATGATCGGGTAGCTGATCTAATGCGTGAGAGGACACTCCTAGAAAGAAAGTTGGAGGAGGCCCACCTTCATCTTTCGGATATAAAGACCAGCTGGTCTGGGAAGATATCGAGTTTAGAGACGCAAGTTGGGAGACTGAGTCGTCAGGCTGGCGAAGAGGGTCTGGAGAGGCGAAGGGTAGAGCAAGAGAAGGAAGCACTTAGGCAGAGAATTAAGGAGCTGGAGGCTGATATTGAGGTGAACAATGTGGTAATGGCGACGAAAGATGCTAAGCTTTTGCGCATGGCAGAAGACATCGACGAAATGGCCACGGAATTAAAAGAGCTCCGGGCCAACGTCGATGACGAGGTCGACGAGTTTAAGCGACAAATAGTGAGTTACCGCGATCTCCAATGATGATGTGCATGAGCTAGTTTGAATTTCTGGATGGGAGAACATGTCTGGCATGGGTACATGTTAGGCATCCGATCTAGCTCATTCCTAAACAGTTATTATACCAGCACAATTACACGTTGATTTAATTTTTTCAAAATAATTGACGTTCATCGTTCGTCGTGATTTCCACATTTCACCCCAAAATCACTGAATAATTCCGTTTCTTCATCTTCTTAAAATTACGTTAATTTATAAGCACTTTTGAAAAGTAGTATGTTTTTGAACTGTTGTCGTTATTATATGTTGAATTGAAAATTATTTTATGGATGTTTATTTTTTTTTTATTTGCATGCGCTTTCAATGCTTCACGCTTGGCAGTTACTTTTATTTATGTATTTTTAATAAATTTTATTTTTATTATTACATCTAAAACGTTATACGCTTTTATGGTGTTCAAGCATGATGTAAGTAGCGAAGCTGTAAATGAGGCAAAGTATACTTTTATAAAATGTATACTTGAACATGTTCTTGTACTGTTTGTACACTCTTGATATAATTGATATAATCAATTATTTTGATAAGACACACCATGTACAATCGATTCATATGTATTTTTTATGTCTTGAATAAAGAGAAAAAAGTAAATCTTGAATTTTTCTTTGCTTATTTAGACCATCCCTATTATTTCAGTCGTGTATTTTAAGCCTTTATTTCTCATATCATTCTTCTTTTCAGAGAAAAACATTTTTATTTTGCCATAACAGCACGAATACCCAAAAATGTCTGTTTGGAACATTGTCCCCATTGTTTATAATTGCATAACTTTTCATAATCATTTAGATATTTTTGATATTTGTGATGGCATTTAAAAATGTTCTGCAAATAAATTAAATAAAACATACATAATATAATGTTTTTTTCACATTACCAGGAACGTTCAACGAAGGAGCTCACGCAACAAAAATCTCTTTTAGCAGAAGCTAAAGCCGCACTGACAGATAAAGAATCTGAATTATCTGAAGTACGATCGGTTTATGAAGGAGAGAAGTCAAACAATTTGTTATTACAATTAGAAGTGGACAGACTGAAGGAAGAATTAGAATCTGAGAGGACAATGAAATCAAATATGAAAATTAGTCTCGAAAAGGAGAGAACTGAGAAAGACTCCGCGTTATTAAGGACTGCATTAATTTCTCAGGAAATACAAATTGCTAAGCAAGAAACTAAAACACAAGAACTAGAAAATGTAGAACTGCAAAGTCGGTTAGATAATTTGGAGGAAACGTTGAGAAATAAAAGTAAAGATATTGAAGAAATTACAAAAAGGCTAGAAGAGGCATTGCAAAGAATCGAAGATTTCGAGAAAGTAAAGCATGATACTGAAACACTGGAAGGTAATGAAAAAGTATTACGAATGAGTTTATCGGATCTGGAGGAGCAGCTGAGTGAAAAAAATAAGGTAATTTTATAAGTGGAAGTATAGGATATTTATGTTAATAATAGTGAAAAATGCTCACCAACCCTGGTAGAAATTTATTTGGTATTATCAAGGCGCCCCGCTAAATAAGCTAGGCGCCCTGATAAAACTAGATAATTGAGTAATTAATTAATTTATTCTTCCTTAAGGAGAATAAATTTAACTAGGTTTTTTTATTTATATCTTTAGATTCTTCTACATTTTTTTTGTAAGTTTTAATGTGAGCTTTATCTCAATTTTTACCAATATAATGTAATAGGTGTTATTTACAATATCATTTGTATTTGGACTATATTCAATGTGCAAATAATGAAACTATGTAGCCAATTCAAAAAGTATAAGATTCGATTGTATTGGTAAAGATAGTTTTTTATGTATATTTATTATATAAAATATATGTATAAATCATAAAAATACAGGCTAAAAAGTATTTTTAAGTATTTGAAATTTATTTACCATTAGAAAAATAAAGTAAAATTATTTCTTAACCTTGAGATTAATAACAAACCAAATACTAAATACCTTTGAGATTATGACAATAAGACTTTTAAAAATATGTCTAAGTGCTCAGTAATAAAATACTCCTTACTATCTACCTTATATACAGCACTTGAAAGTTTCTTTAATGCTTGAGAAATAATTAAATATTTTCACATTTATTACGCTTTAGGCATTAGAAAAAATGATCATTTTATATGAAATAAATGCTTTAAACTTGGATACAAAATATAACAATATCAAATATTGTTATTAAAATAATGAATGCATTTTGTATAGTCAGCTAAGTCTTACTAATGATTGCAAATCAATAACCCAGGTGTTAATTAAAAATTACACCTTAAATATCCAATACAGATTCAAATAAATAATTTTTTAACAGCTTGATGAATGTGTTCACCCAAGAAAATAAATTATCTTTAAACTTTATTTGCGTTCAAAACCAATGTTTTAATTGTTTCTTTGAAAATAAATATTTTTTCGTTTTCAGACCGTCAAAATTCTCCAGCAGCGATTAGCAGATATGAAAAAAACTCTTCAGCGTGAATTAAGAGTTCCTTCGTCGTCGTTAGATAGTGATGCTGAGCCCTCCGCGGCCATTCTTAACCCCAGTTCATCTAAAACCGTCACTGCCAAGCACAACAATTCAAGAGAAGATGACGTTAATTTTAAATACCTCAAGCACGTTCTTATCAAGTTCCTGACTAGCAGGGAATACGAGGTTATTTTTTTTTAAATTTATTTATTCTATCGCATTTAATAAAGTTAAATAATAAATAAAACTTAACATTTGTCTATTTTAGGCTCTGCACTTAACGAGAGCAGTCGCGACGCTTCTACACTTTTCGCCAGAGGAAGAGAGACTGTTACAAGAAACGTTAGAATGGAAAATGTCTTGGTTTGGCACTAGACCCAATCTGGGTATTGGACAAACGGCAAAAGCCATCCCTCCAAGCTGATAGTAAAGTGAATTTTATTTATAGTCTTGAACGTATTTTAAATTGTTACTTGTATAGGTCAAATTCTTTGGTCTGTTCAAAGTGAAGAGAGAATTTTAGAACTATAGTTACAGAACACCTCAGACGTTACTTTGATGAACTAAAGTGATGAGATTGAGCTTTGTTGAAAAATTGTGGGTAATGTGAAAAAAATGTTTGATACATAGTAGAGCGAGTTAGAATGTTAATATTTTTGTAAAAAGAAAAAGGTTTTCATTCTGACGAACTTCGCTAGTCGGTATTGATAGTCGACTTTACTTCGTGGCGCACATACAAAATGCTTCATATTACAGCCTCGCATGAATGATAGAAGACGAATAAAAACATGTTTTTTTATCTCATCGTATGTAACTTATAAATAATGTTAACATAGAAATATATTAATTTATTAATTATTATAGCAGGAATTAAAAAGCCATAGTTGTAGTTACTTAATGAAAACATTGACAATGTGATGACTAATAACGCGTAGTAATTAATATTAGTTTTAAAATTATAAAAAAAAATTATGCTTATAATATCAAAGTATTGTAGATTCATATAAAAAAAAACAATTCAAGACTTGATACGTTTATGGCGGAAGTTGAATCATAAAGCTTATAATTGCTCTTCCAATGATGTGGACCCACACATTGAATTTCTAATACTGAAAAATATGTGAAAATCCTATGTTGAAAATCAAGCAAATAATATTGCAATGAAAGTGAATATCATGATATAGATAGTTAATATTTCATTAATACGATGTAAATTATGAAAAAAAGTGTAAAGAATGAAAATAACGTTAACATATGATTTAAATTGTTCTTTATTTACATACAACAAAAAATGTCAACAAATCACTCACAACATTCAGTCTTACCTTACATACAGTGATTTTTCTAAAGCCCCCATAAGTGATTTATTTTTTTTTCATAGTTTATCATTAGCGCGATGTGCATTTAAAAATTAAATGTACATCAAAGCGATAGTCGTCACTTCATAATTCATATAGTTTATGTATTTATGGTAATTTCAGGATATTATATTATGACTGTTAAATATGTATCCTGCATTTAATGAATTTCACAATAGATGATTTCGTGCTACTTCCGTTTTATAATTATCACACTTTGTTATACATTTTGTAATTTCAAGCGAAACAAAATTAACCCAAAATAGCATAGAATTTAGTTTATTCGTTAATCAAATTATTTTAGCTAATTTTCTTTTCTACTCACTCCTTATGGTGGGCGAAATTTCAAATCACCTACAAAAGATTGATGGATTCTCGCTAATAAGAAAAATTCTAAAGCCTCAATCTCGATGACCCTTTCCCTTTTAAATATTTTACACAAAATCGCAAATGCCACTGCACACTCACGTGTACTACGCATATATAGATACGCACGTATAACGTGTATTGCTGGAAAGGAAAAGCTCACCCCTGTTACAATATTTTTCTTTTTTTTTTCCTATTAAAAATTAAATGTGACTTTTAGTTATACAAGTTTAGTGATAACGTGGCGGACCGAGACATGCTCGACTCACGTTCGAGGCTTATTCGCACGTTTATAAGGGACTCGACAAATCGAGTATCGAAATATAGTGCTAGATACAAGAATGCGACTATCAAGAACGATACTTTTTAATGAAATTGACAAGTTTTCCATCTCGGCGTCTCGATTGAACGAACGAATTAGCGTTTTTACAAATTGCTTATCCGCGATTGATGAAAAGTCAAAATCAGTGTTATCTCCTGCCCCTTTTTGTCAAAAGGAACGCAGTCTCCTTGAACCTTCCTTTGCGAAATTTTCACTAGTAACTAATTGCACTCTCGAAATAATTTCTTCTACGCGATGTGTCTCTTCCTTTTCACTAAGTGTTAAGAAAATATTATCTACCAAATGTATTAGCCATGAATTTCTTTATTCAAAAAGCGTAATGCATTTCGAGTGACGAGTGCTTCAAATAAAGTTATCGTAATACATTTTGTATGAGTAAACATGTCACTTAATTACATTTTTATTTTACTTAAAAAAAGGAACTTGTCTAATGAGTCTAACGTAACGACAAAAAATTATTCAATAACAACGATAAAGCTCAAAAAACAACGTAGAAATAAAAAAATCTCCTAATCAGACATACGTTAATTTTGGCTTTAATTTAATTTAACTAACCCTATAAATTGGAAATAATCGCAACCACCTCTTGGTACATGAAAATAATGCGCCGCATCGTTGTCATCGACAATTAAAAGCTCGTTTAAAGGAAATCAAAGTCAGTAAATACACCAATAAATGTATTCTTTTTAATCAAATTCGTCGCCATTGTGCATGAATGCGCCGTGCGTTCGCTCGTAACGTTCGCGCGGATTGACGTCGAGCCGATGTCGCTTTGAAAAAGAAAATTAAGTATGCGCAACGTGCGCGTTCCGATGTCTCGAGTGTAAAAAAATTTGTCTCCCAATGCACGAGAATCGCCGCATCGACGTTCTCGTTATCGATAATCTTGTCCTCCCTTTATTCCCACTTCTTTTTTTTTTGTAATTTTTATATACTTTTTAGATTTTTTTTGTCCTTATTTCACAGATTTTCAATGATAGTTCTGCTTTTAGCATCGTTGAGCGAGAATCGTAAAAATGCAAACTACCCTCGTTTACTCATGTCGAAAGAACTGCCAAATAGTAGTATGGCGTGAAGGAAACGCTACTGTGTATAATTTTTTTTTCTTTTTTCGGAAATATTCTCGTCAGCCCTCCCTTTTTTCTTTATTTTTTAAGTAAAATATCACGAAAGGTACGTCGCAAGAGCTCGGATCGCTGGTCGAGTTCCGGACGACGCATTGTATATTACGTGTAATTTATAAACACATTAATCGAGTTGTGTTGAATAGTTCTTTTAGAATAACTCTACAATGTATGCACGCTTTGCATCGTTATTTTCACTACACATTAGCTGCAATCACTCGATTCCAATATATTTGGGTAGTTTCAAATTTCATTATAGCGAAAATAACGGAACACGGCTCATGTTATTGTAAAGTTGCTTTTATCGGTTTCGTTTTTCGCCATCCTTGCCTAATCATATTTTTCATATTTACATAAAAATGAATTAATCCGTAGGAATTTCAGATGTGCCCGGTTCCATCAATCGCAATAATAATGAGCTTACAAAAGAGAACAACTTGAAGCCATTCATTGTTTGACATTTTAAACAATGTACAAACGTTAGATTCTTTTACGTAGTAAATGCACACTTTATTTAAAAAAGAATTGCCGGAAACAGTTGTTCTCGCAAGCACACATTAATTATTTTGTTGTATAGAATTGGCCAAAGCTGAAATCGTTCGATAACCGTTCTTTTATTTTGTTCAGATGCATTGCAAAATTTGTTATTAAACAAGAATAGTAATTTTCGGCCTCTTAAAAGTCACTCCGTCCACCTGCATGCACGAACTCGCGCGTTACTTACTCACGTAAACCTCGTTGCCCGCCGTCAAGCAAAGAGAAGCCCTATATTGGTGTGTCTATGTGGGTCTCTGTTTTATGTAGCTTTTGTTTTATGTACTTTTTTTTCGTTTGTTTGTTATACGGATCTTTTGCGGTGGTGTGTCTTTACAGTTTCGCCGTGCCGGATATGATCTGCTCGTAGAGTTCGGGCGTAACCTCGACGTACTCCTTATTGCCAGATCTGAAGTACACTTTGTCCTGAATCTTGTTGGGATCGAAGCCCTCCTTCTGCAGGTTGATCTTTTTGAGTTTAAAGGTGCTGGTGAGCTCAAGCTCCTTTACGATTCGTAAGAATATTGGTCTCGCATAGGACGGTAAGGACTTGTCTAGGCCCTCGGCTAGGGCTTTGAAGTCTAATAGGCTGTCCGGGTCGACGATTGCCGCCATCCCGGCTCTTCCTTCCATTCCGGGTACCTATAAACAAAATATATCGTTTGAAAATGAATACATTAAAGATTAACCGAACTAAATAAAAGTAGAGGTCTCCCTATAGAGTAGATAAAAGTATCAACTTTTTTTGCTTACTATCAAAAGCCATTACTTATTGTATACATAAATATCGTGCATTAAACATAGTTATATTTTTCTCGCATTATCAAAATGTATTGAAACTCACACAATAATAATGCAAAGATATATTATAATCTTATTTGTGCAAACTGCGATCTTTTGCTTTTGCTAAAAATTATGTTTTTATTTAATTTCCACATACTCAAGACTGTGATAGTAAGTAGCGAAAAATTAAACTAAACAGAAACTAGATAGTTAGTCAACCAGTTAATTCGTTATATATAAATAAAATATTTGCTAATAATTATTTGAAGCAATAATTTGTTGTACATATTAAAAAAGCGTATAAAAATAAATGATAAATATACCAACATAATTTGAATAATGAAATTACCTGGACACCATAAACTGTAGCGTCCCTGTATCCTGCTATATTACTAACTACGCCTTCTACTTCAGCAGTTGCTACATTTTCGCCCTTCCATCTAAACGTATCACCAGTCCTATCTTTGAAGTAGAAATAGCCATACTCATCGTGCACAAAAATATCACCTGTAACCATTAGAGCAACATTACAATTAATATTATGTTTAATTTATTTCATTTCGGCTTATTTAAAACCGTTTCACGTTGATATAACAGTATATAACATCCAAGTATCTGTTCAAAATGTTAATGAGGTTCATCTTAAAATACTTCACACGTAAAGTCGGAAGTAGTAACTCATTGAATAGTCATGCTTAACATAATGAAGCTAACTGTCATTGTGAAAAGTTACTAACGCCTAACAAAAAAATAAATTGGTTAATTTATATGATATTATATTATTAAAGTAAAATAATAACCATATATAATTAAGTAAAGATACATTTTTGCATAATCGTATTTATCACCAAAATTATCTCAAATTCAGGGGATATAGTAGCCAAAGCTTAAATCCCGCCATTACCCCGCTCTACCGTAATAAGTGTTTATTTTTTAAGCTTGTCATGACCAAATATTTACTGATACTGCACGAAATCTTTTAAATATTTATATTCTTTTGCCGTAAAAAATCATGTATATTTTTAGAAATGAATCCACTTTATTTTTATAAAGATTGATTATTAGGATAGTCAATAAAATTTCATTAAAGTTTTTCCATTACTTTTACTTAAAATATCAAAATCGACCAACTTACCGGTCAAAAATGCTTTATCTCCTTTAACGAATACATTGTCTATCGTCTTTTGTTCCGATGCTTCTTTATCCAAGTAGCCGTTAAATTCTCGAGATGCGTTGCCTTGTTTTATTAATCCTATCAGCATACCTGGTTCGTCTGCAAAACGAAAAAGTAACAGATCAGTAATAATGGATTTATAATTCAAACTAAGCAAAAATTTATATTTCCTTGAAAATGAATAATTAAATGTACCTGGCTTTACTCGTATGCAGAAGTCATCTGGACCTCTAATAGGTTCGCAGGTCTCAGGATTGACACGAATTATTGCGACTGGATGAAGGGACTGTGGCAGGATTGATGGTACAAAACCAACCGCACCGACCTGGTTGTCAACGTTTACTGCAAAGAACATTGCATATTAACACACAAATTTATTGTTATCTCTAGTGTATTTGAATTAAATACATGAAAAACCTTAACTTTTATTTATTATAACATTTTAGTAAAAATTATTGCGTTTCTTTTTAATATTGATTTAAGAGCATGTGTAATGGTTAGAAAGATTCGTACCCTTTAAAGATTTTTGCATTTAACGAAATATATAATGATAGAGATTAATTTTTGGAAAAAACTCTCGGTCACCATCTCGATAATGATAATCAGATAGACATTACACTTTTAAAATTTCGGAGACAATAATTAATGTCTATCTTTATATATTTAGTTTAGCACAAGAACCGGTAAGATAGGATCTTTCCAACACAAGCACATTCCCTTAATAAAAAATTATATTCAGATTTCAAGTATTTTCCATTTAAAATGATTTTTTACCTCTCAAAAGAAATTAAGCTTAAAGAGCTAATTGACGATTTTGAGTTTAGATATTCAAATAGGTTATCATATCAGAAAACATTTTTGCTGAGTAATTCTAGTGTAATTTTTGTACAGTAAAACATAATAAAATTTTATACAATCATTTAATAATTCTGCCCAAAACGCGGGATTGATTAAACTTGATATGAGTATCAGAAACTAAAAATAAATTCAACTCAATGATAATGTATATACTTACTGATGTTAGCGTTACCCTCGCTGGAACCGTACACTTCATTGATTTGTTGAATTTTAAATCGCTCGACAAAACCTCGCCAAATTTGTGGCCTCATACCATTGCCAACCATCAATCGTACAGGATGCGTACTATCTTCTGGTCGAGGTGGTGCGGATACCAAGTACCGGCACATTTCCCCGATATACTGCGATACCTATGAATATTCAATCATAACATTCAATTAGAAATACTATTTAAACATTTTAAGCAACGTTTATAAAAAGACAATGCCGCGTTGATAACACTAACCGTACAATTGTACTTAGTGCAGTCTGTCCAATACGCAGTTACAGAGAATTTGGCTCTCAACACACTAGGTACTCCCTTAACTAATGCACAGCAAGTTCCTACGATTCCTCCAGACATGTGATACAGTGGAATCGGATTATAGATTATATCTTTCTCGTTTAATCCAAGCATGTGATACGTTGCAGTTGTCACCAGTAAATATCTAAAAATTGTTTAAAAGTGATTTGAAGTTCAATCGCTTATTCATTTATTTTATGGTAACCAATTGAGTGTATTTGATCTATATACTAATA
>UELV01079548.1:0-40691 GCA_900490015.1 Megastigmus stigmatizans | reverse complement strand
TATATATATTATATATATATTTATATATTTTTTTTATTTCTCCATGTAAAACCTACCCAATAACGTAGCAACAATAACAACGGTGGATCGGACTTCTTTAGTTCATCCACTTGCGGCAGTTAGGCGCTCCACACGCGCATGCTATCTTGTGCTGGTCATCCTCAATATCGAATTTGTAGTCATATGCCAGCTGAAAGCCAAACAATTCTCATGTAAAAATTCTTTATAACGTAACTAGTTACTCTTTTAAAAATCAAATTAATTTAATTCGTACCTCTTCACCACGTGAGATTCTTCGCTTCGCAAAGATAATTATTCTAAGATCACGCTCGACTTCAACGATTTCAGCAACGCAATTTGGATTACACGAGTGATTGATGTAACGTGCGAGACCCCCGCACAATGTCGCATCGACCACGCGATCCTCATCCAGACGAAACATATAAATTCCACGATTCTGAAATTCATAAAGACATTTACATTAAATATATCATAAAGTTTAGTCAATCATAACAAGTAAAGAATTTTATGAATTTCTCACCCTAGCCTCATACTGTTTCTCTCTCGTCTCAGCCAATTCGGTACGGATAATTTCGCCAATATATTCTATAACCATAGTATGTTTTTCTAAATCGCGCGCGGCGTAGAGTCCCAATCCCTGAATTTTGGATCTCGCTAAATAAACATTGTTGCGCCAGTCTTGTTTCATCTTTTTGTACTGGGAACTTTTAGAGTGAACGAATTGCTTAGAATACGGACAGGCGAGCTCGCCCGAGTTGTTGGAAGCAGGTGTGTAAGTGGCGCGAGCCGAGGAAGCTGTTCGCTGTGTGTGTGGCCTCTTCCACGGCAGTTGGTTCTTGAGTCGCGCCTCAGTTCTCGCGCAGCCGCTCGGATTTATCGCGAGTGGCAGCTCGAGCAAGGGATTCCGTCCGTATTTAAATCTGTAGTCGGTTAATGTTTCGATACCCGGAAGACTTTCGAGTACGCGCACGACGGCAGGTTCAGTCAGCCCAAACAGATCCTCACCGGTGACGTAGCGAGGGAACAGCTGGACACTGTTGGTGCTCCTACGGAGCTCTGCGAGTGGCTCCAGTATACGATTCCAGACAGCCCGTGGTGACGCGTCACGCAACTCCACATCCTCCTGCGACGGTTCTTGTACGAGAACGCGGAACTCAGGACGTCCGGACACGTCGTGAATTGAGCAGACGTATCGGCATCGTTTGTTCGGCCTTCTCATACTCCAGTAGAAGCGAACGATCTTGTAGCCGACTGGATAGATGTGATTGGATGTGTGGAAGTTAGCCAGCTGATGAGGTAGCAGTTGACCAACGCACAAAAATATTAAACTTCCGACTCGCAGGAGATTGTTGTGATCCGAGTGATGCATTACCGCTGCCACCTGTTTGTTCTCATCACGATTAACGTAAACTCGTCGGTAGACTGACAGCGTTGTGAGTTCGTTATCCTTTTCATTTTTCGGCACATGTTGAGAACAATACGTACTCTGGAAAGAAAGTTTAATAATGAATACCATGAAATAAGCTGATCAGAAAAGTCTAAGTGTTATAATATACCTTATTTTTGTAAAATATACAGCCATCCCTAACCGCGCATCCAAGATGGTAATGACTATTGCAGCGTATTTTAAAGCATTTGACTGTGGCTCCGGACTGCTTACAAAGGATGCAGGTGGTATTTTTAGCAGATTGTAGGGCTATATCCAAGTTCATTAATGCACCGTTGACTGTTTCGTATACTTCTTCCGACCATAGGGCACAATTGAGATGAACCCATTTGTCTACATCAAAATTAAGAAGCCTAGCCATGCCATCCGCGGCACCATCTCCAATATTTTGGCAAAACATACAGCGACGAGTATCGTCCGTGTTCAAAGGAAACGCAACAGTTACACCCATTCGAAAAAGCATCTGTAAATTGATTTTATAGTTAGTAATGCAATGAAATTTGATAATTTAGAAAAAATAATTTGAAATTATAATAAAAGTTATACCTCTGTAATTTCACGATCCGACGGTCTTTTGTACTTTGTAGAAGGCTGTATTGAACCCGTTATCCAATTCTTATATCGAACGCCTCTCCATACTTTAGGTGGTGGCTGCGGATCCATTGAATCTGTAGAAGGTTCTTCAGAGGCTGGATGTTTTTTGGGTCTTCTTTCATCAGTAAAGCTGTCCCTGCTATGCTGCGAGTCAAGCTCATCCTTCTCAGTTTTTATCCTACATTCGAGATCCATGTCTATAGAATCGATATCCATTGCATCTATTTGTCCGATTGATTGCTTTATCATGAATTTCTTTTCTTGTATTTTCTTTAAATCTTCTTCCAACAACTTGGATTCTGACTTTTGACATAAATGATCAACAATTGCAGCAGCCTGCACAAAAAATGTACAAAATTAGTAATCATAAGTCTAGAAAAAATACTCCAATACTTATAACAAATAACTTACTTTATCGTGAGTATTGCTTGGTGTTCTATGCATTAACGCAAACTGCATGTAACATGTCACTGAACAGAAACAGAGTTCATCGCCGGGCTCTGCTTCTTCTTTACTGAGGAAAGGTAAATCTGAGACCTTTTTTCTTATTAAGCTGTTAAGTATTATGACATCACAGTGACGGCAAAATTTGGCTGCTCCATTTAAAATACTTTGAATATCAATCGGCGCTGAAAAATTAATTAATTTAGGTTTAATAATAATAATAAAACTTATATACATACAGTTTTCAAAGAGTATTTACCTCCTTCCTTTCCATCTTTTCCTTTAATTCTGTATAATCCTAACTTTTGACTTGGTGGTGTAGTCGTCCGTTCAATTATTTGGTAACCAGTTGGAGGAGCAATATTAAGAATATTTGCCAAATCTTTTAGAACTCCCATTATATCATCTGCTGCTTGGCTGTTAAGTGTTAAAGTTACAGTAACGTTTCCATTTTCAGTTAAAGTTGCCGGAGATGATTTACTTAGCCTAGAAAATGTAAACATATAAGTAATTGAATTTAGAAAGTACATATTTATTTGCATCATTTTTAAATATTTACCTAGTCATTCCTAGATTTTCTTTGTCTTGTTTTGCTACGTCTTTAAGATATCCAGGTTTCAGACGAATGGGAATTGGAGAAACTATGGGTATAACAGGGGATATACGTTTTAACCAATCAGCTTCTTCATCTGATTCTTCGTCGATTAGTTTTAATCCAGGAAATCGGTGCATATATTCCGGAATCACACACTCCGGCGACGATGAACTCACAATAGTATCGGGAGTATCGATATCACGTCCCGTCAATGAATTTTCTTTTTTATCATCGGCTGAAAAAAAAGGATTTTTTATTTTTTTTCATACTAATTATAGCGTATTGGGTTGTAAATTTTAATGGTCACTGTACATGTTGAATTTTAATGAATATTATTCGATCCGACGAGGGTAAATTTTTAAATAAATAAACCACAATTTTTTTAATTCAACTTAGCGACGTTTTATCGACTCGACTCGACGACCCCACCATACTCATAATTTAATCGAACACAAAAATACGAATTTAAAATATCGTAAAATGTCTGTACATCCACACTAATATAAGTAAAATCAGAATTTGTATACAAACTATCAGTCTAAGGATTATTGCCAACCGATTTTAAATGACTAGAAAAACATAATGAATTAGCTATAATTAAGCTGTTTGATTTTTCTAACCAAACTGATTGTCGCAGTTCTCAGTTATACTTTAAATATAAGTTATTTAAAGTATAACTATCCTCTTTATTATTAATACTGTGTCATCTTGTCAATTAAGTTAATGTTTATATTTATGTTGATGATAATACATTATTTGATATCTTATTATTTGATGTTATGATAAATTTTAGCCTGATAATGTTGACAAACCAGGCTGACAAAATATCGATAAACTGAATGAAAAAAATTGTGATTTTTTTATTTAAACTCAACTTTTACTCTGGTTGGACCAAATAATATTCATTAGAAGAAACAGTGGTTTATGCCATATAAAAAGTCAATAACTTACAATCATCCAATTTGAGTGGAGGAAATTCTTGGTCGTAGAAACTTCTTTGGGTAGAAACCGGTGGAAGAGGAGGTAAGGGTTCTAATTCACCGAAAGGTTGAGTAGTGTAATGATCGGAAATCCCCGTTAAGCGAGCATTCCCATAGGTACCAATAAGATCTCCAGTTCTAGTATTATATTCTACTGGGCCGCCGAATTTCGATAAATCACCCGAACCAAAAATTGGGCATACGCCATAATTCTTGCCCAAAAGAGGTTCCAAAACTGCCATTGGTTGAAGTTGTCGTAATTGTACCATAAGATTGTCAATGTATGTATCGTAGTCCTCATCCAAGCGAGACACCTTTCTTGACCTTTTCTTCTGAGGTTGCATGGAAGCGTCTTTCCCTTGACTTTGCCTTCGCTTCTGTTGGTATATGCGCCTCTTCATCTTTTTGAGATCTGTCAACGTAATAATTTACTATAATTCGATTTCTTTAAATCTACGTAAATTAAAAAATGAATAAAATATTATTGAATTATTTTAAAAGTACCAATAGAACTCAAGATTAGATTGCTATATATGTGCTTTAAAGAATTAATATTATTAATTATTAATAAAAATAGTTTTTTCTCTTATGATAAATATGATAAAGTTTGAAATACATACCAGTTTTATCGTCGATAGAACCATCGATGAGTTCTTCTTTGGCAGTTAAAAAGTCTTTGGTATCGGTTAGCTGTACGGAAGTACCGCTGGAGAGGACATCGTCGACTTCCTTCTTCACTTCAGTTAAAGGCACTGTGTGTTGCGCAGTTGTACCCTGTGGCAGCTGAGCTTGACGACCCAATGTCTGAGCTATGGTTTGAGGCACTGACGGTTGTATTGTATTAATTTGTTGAGGCGATTTGGTCAGTTCAGTGGTAGCCGAGGTGATGACATTTGCCATGGCACTCGGCGACTTCTGATTGGCAGGTGAAACGGATTTAGGATGAGATACAGGTCCGACCCCGACGTTGGTCTGTTGTGGGCTTGCACTCGGCGTTACAGCACGAGTCTCGCTGGCATTAACTATTTGTGACGCAGTTGCTGTTTGGTGTTGCTGCTGTTGTTGCAATTGCACAGACTGTTGCAGTTGCACTTGCTGTTGCGGTTGCACTTGCTGTTGCTGTTGCACTTGTTGCTGTAGTTGTTGCTGCTGCTGTTGTTGTTGCTGATGCACTTGATATTGTTCAACTAGATCTGGAACTCGTGGAGCGCTAATGGATGTTGGTATTTGGTGCTGCTGCTGATGTTGCTGGTGCTGGTGCTGGTGCTGGTGCTGTTGTTGTTGTTGCTGTTGTTGCTGTTGTTGTTGTTGTTGTTGTTGTTGTTGTTGTTGTTGTTGTTGTTGTTGTTGTTGCTGCTGCTGATGTGGCTGCTGTTGTAGTTGCTGCTGCACTGGAGCAGCACTACATACCATTGATTCGACACTCGTTTTTATCTGAGGCTGCAACTTCACAGTTTCCTGTTGTATCGTTGGTTTTTCGACCTGTGCAATAGGTAGTGTTGATGAAGGTATTTTTTGGGCAACCGTCACAAGAGACTGTTGATTTGTTTGTGGTGCTACAGAAGGTGTTTTAGTTTGAAGTTTCTCAAGGCTCTCTGCTGGAGGCTTCGTTAATGTCGTGAGTAAGGACGAAGTAACTGCTGATGTTAATTTTGTTGCCTCGTTTTTATTTGATGGACTCTGTGATTTAACGGCATGAGAGAGGAAGGAAGTTTCTCTACTTAAGATTTGTTTCGTGCTTGTTGGCTTTATTGCCGGAATTTCATCCAACAACGGCGGTATTAAGGACGACGGCGTTGGAGGAACAGGTTTCGCCAGTTGAGCTTCCAGTGAAGGTACATTTGGAAAACTAGCAGTTTGAGTCGTGCTGCTCGGTCCAGAGGTAGTTGCGCAGGCTGTATTTTGTAATAGTTGCTTCAATAAAACATTTTGCGAGTCGTCTGTTCTATGCGTCGTGCCGCTGGATTTACTACTATCAGAGTCGATCCTCGACGTTGTTGCTCTTTCACTAGAAAGACCCTTCAATAACAATCCTTCCACATCCTTTTTTACAAGAGAAGTTTTGCTCGATACTGTAAAATCAATTTAAAGTAAATAACAGAAATCATTGTATTATAAAATACTAAATTGTTCTATCGAAGTTACGAGGTATATTAAACAGTGAATAATGTAATTCAAAATAAAAATTTGTTTATGTTTTTTAATAAGCAAGAGTCATAAAAATTGTTAAAAACAAATATTTTTGTATGTTACAAAAAAAATCTTGTTTGGAAGAAAAATATTTAGTGCTTTCAAAAATAGTAAGTTACCTGCTTTTAACCAAGCTTTTCATAATGTGAATGAACAATTATTAACATCATGTCATTGTAAATATTTCATCAATTTAATAAGTTTTTATTTTAACTACATAATATAAGTAAAATATGACAGTTGAACTAATTTCTAATGAAAATTGAAATTTGTTTTTCTATTAAACAGTAAAAATTGTATTAAAACTGTTTGAATAACAGGACTGTATTTACCGGAAGAGTCCGCGTCCGTGGCTTTATTGTCTATGGGCAGGGTGCCGGCGGATTTGTACTGCGAGGGCCCAGCCGTGAGCTGCGAGTGAAGAAGCGTCGGCGCCTGCGACAGCGTGGACTGGAGAATACTCGTAGTGAGACTGATGGAGTTGCCCGAGGTGCTCGAACCAGGCTGCTGGGCCGCTGTCGCGCCAACTAGATGGTGACGTGAGGCGACGTTCGAGCTTACCGGTCGCTGTACGGAAGACTGGGACATGACGGAGTTCAGTAAGTTACTGCTCGAGGTGAGTGTAGCGCTAGCTCTCAGATTGCCAGCTAGCGATGACTTGAGGGTACTAGTGCTCGAGAGCATCGCGTTCAGCATAGCGTTGGAGGTTATCGAGACGTTGCTCGAGTTGACGGTCCGACTGGCTACCGTACTGGCGAGTGCTTTCGAGAGACTCGAGAGGGTCGTCGTTGCGAGGGTAACCGATTCCTTGATGCCGCTGGCTGTGCTGGTGTCCTTGTTGCTTACTGAAGATGGCATGCTCGAGGCGTTCGTCTGCAATCGATAGCTGGCTGGGGAGGGACAACTATTACTAAGCGAAGCTAAGGCAGTCGTTGTCACGAGGCTAGTTTGTACGCTGCTTGTGTAACTTTGCGATGGATTAGAGTGTAGGGAGGATAAAAGAGTCCTTAACTGATCTGTGACGTTATCGGTGTTTGATTTGATTTCCGTAGGTTGCGATAAAGGCGAGAGATGCGGCACTGTGGTCGTCGTGCTCTGCAGTTGCGTGACTGTAGTCACGGACATTGCCTGCGTCGTCTGCGTAACCAAAGTCTTTTTAGTTGTCATTTGCCCTTGTTGAATACTGGATGTGTTACTTTTCGTGATAGGAGGTGATTTCTTTTCGATAGTCAATTCTGCTGAATCGCTAACCATTGATTCTTGTTCTAAATCGGCTAATGAATCTTGCAAGATATTTAGTGGTAAAGCTTCGAGCGGAGTTTCCAACTGATACATTAAGCTAGATTTCTGAGATTTCTCATCTTGCATTTCAGGTTTGGATGATATAATAGTGTGCAGCATATCGAGGATATCGTCGGATGTTTCTTCCATTAGATTCTTATCATCTGTGATTCTTGAATGCATAAAGAATTTATTACCATCGCACTCGTTTTCCACCAATGACTGAATTTGCGATTTTTCATTCACAATTTCAGAGTTAATTGATTTACATTCTACTACGCTTTGCTGTTCCTCGATTTTTTCTATTTTATTTACTCTTCTCATTTGGGTATTATCATTCGTATCTTCTTTAATATCATTCTGGGTAACAGTTTCAACATCATTTTCTAAGATATTTACCAGGGAAAGATCGTCAGTGAAAGGCGACATTCTCTTCAAAGTTCGTACATCAGTTTTATCTTTATTTGAATTGCTCTCGCCATTAATTACACTCTCATCATCAGGATTATGAATAGCTTCTAACATACTTTCTAATTCATCTGTGGTATTCAAAATATCTGTCTTTTTCTCATCTATTACGCTTATGCTAAGCGAGACTGCACTGCTAGAACTACTTTCTATAATAGGTGTATCTACTTTTTCCTCTTTTTTAACTTCTGGAATAGATTCTTCTTTTTTCTTTACCTCAGGTCCTGTAAGATCACTGTTACAAATATCCATAGATTTTGTAACTGAAACGTCTTGCTTCGACAATTCTACAGTAGTCACTTTTGGTGTTGTTAGTGTCACTGAAGTCGTTTGAGCACATAATTTTACTTGTGAGGAAATGCTTTTGGCTTTTTCTGTTGGTTTTGCAGAAGTCGAAATTTTTGATTGAAGAATTTGACTTGGTAGCGTACTATTTGCAGTTGTTATTTTTTCAAGCAAATTTGTAGAGGGCTGATTGCTTACCGACGACGTGAGTATGATGCCTACATTAGCAGATGAGGATAGAGAAGGTTGTCCTAGTACAGTCGATGTTACGGCAGTTGAAGAAGTTTGTTTTACCACTGCCTCAGATTTTGATGTGACTTTTCCAATTTGAACAGAACTTATAGATATACTTTTCAAAGAGCTTTGTGTAAGTTTGGCGGCTATTTTAGCGTCACTGACTATACTTGACATAGTCAATGGTGTACTGATTTGCTTTTGAGTTTCAATTGTTGTAGTAGATAATAATTCTTTAATTATGTTTGTGGTAGATGCAGCTATTGTTGATATTGGAAGAGGTTTGCCGGATATTGTAGTTGTATCACATACAAGAGTTGATTTCGTAGAACTATTGGAATAAGTAGGAATTGGTTTCGTGGTAGTGGGTGATTCCACATTTGTTTGATGCAAGCTTGATGGGGAAATTTGGGTGAGTTTTTCTTCAAATGAAAATGTTGAATAAGACTTTCTCTCTTTTGTTTCATCAGCTATTTTGATTTCTTCGCTTACGGCTATCGATGATTTTGTAGTAATAGAGGAATCGGCAGCAGTGGTGATCGATTCTTCTTTCAACTTTGTCGCTCCCGATGAATTACCTTCAGAGCTTTCATCCTCACATGCTATCTTTGGTGTGTTGTCGGGAGATTTGGGTACAGGATCAATAATAACGATATCTGTTTCAGAAAACGATTCAAGAAGATCTTCCGGTGAGTGATCCAGACATAAACTCGGAGAGGGATCGACACTAAGATCTTCTTGGTCGGGTGACTCCGGAGTATCGGTCACAGCAACCAATCGCTTTCCAACTGGCATAGCTCTCATTATGTCGAGATGTAAGCCTTTCTTGTTCCTGTTACTTTGCGGTGGTAAAAGCTCGTGTTCAAAAGCTTCGTCTTCATTAGGTGGTTCTGGATGTTCAATCTCCAAGATTTGCACAAAGTCGTGCCCTTCGTTATTATCGTTAACTAAAGCATGACTCAAGGAATCATTGCTATCCATAGAGAGAACCATGTCCGATTCAAAAAGTACGTATTCCTCTTGCATATCACCCTCTAAGCTTCCTGATATAACATCAAGGTCGTTTTCACCAAACTGTTCAATGACTGGAATGTCATCGTTATCTTTTTGAGCGGTTGAACTTAGCGTCACTTCTGTATTAATGATCGTTTTGTCATCATCGTAATCCGTTGTGTCGGGAAGCGACTCAACTTTGTCGCTAGGACTTTCTATCGTCAGTGCCGTATTGTTCGGTATTATTGCCGAAGTTGCCGCTTTCGGCTCAACGGTAGTTGGTGGAGTCTGCGGGGGAGTATGAGAATCGTCATCAAAGTCATTGTAATCCGCGCAAACCAGAGAATTTATTTTTGATTGCGAAATTCCCGTTTTTCGATGCACAACGGAAGAGGTATTTGCTTTTTCTTCAGAACTACTTAACTGTCCTTCGCTTGTTTTACCTTTGCTCGATTCTGGTTTAGAAGACCACATAGGAGAACCTCCTCTAAGGCCCAATTTAAAAAAGCCGTATCTTCCGAATAATACTGGTAAGGGTATCGGATTATTTGGATTGTGGGGATTACCACCGCCTCTACTATTTTGATCCATTGTTAAATTTGATTCTTGCTGATTTTGTTGCATTTGCTGCAAATTTTGTTGTTGCTGTTGCAGGTGCTGCTGTTGCTGATCGCTCATCGAGTGATTACTCGAATTTTGCGAGCCGTACGCTGAGTGCGGCGTGTGTGGTGTATGAGGGGTTCTCGGAGTGCCTGGATTTTCTACGCTTTGCGGCCGATCCGGCATAGCCGGACTGTTTCCTGTGGACTGTCTGCGCTGCATCTGCATCGGTGAGCCACCTACCATGGGACTTCGCGGCATAGGCGAATTCGGCGTCTGACAGGGTGGCGGATGATGCGCATTTGTCATCTGATGCAGCATGGGAGACGTCGATGGATGATTCCTTGACATTGGACTAGGAGGTTGATACACCATGGGTGAGCTTGGCGGATGATTTTGGACCCTCGAGCTCATCGGACTGGACGGCTGGGACGATTGACTGAGCTGCTGCTGCAGCATCGGCGAACCCATTGTCTGCTGAACCATGGGACTGCGTGGGTGGGGCGAGCTTGGTGGCTGACTGTAATTCTGCTGCATTTGTTGATGCAACTGCGGACTAGGAGAAGAAGCTGGCTGTGACACCATCGGAGACGTGGGTGGTTTTTGCATGATTTGTTGCGGCTGCTGTTGTTGCTGCTGCTGCTGTTGCTGCTGCTGTTGTTGTTGTTGTTGCTGTAAGGATTGCTGTCTCTGTACCATTTGGAGATTGCGCTGATTAATAATATTTTGATTCTCTTGCGAAATAACGCTCACTTCGTGCTGCTGCTGGATCATCTGCTGACGCTGGAGCATCTGTTGGTGCTGTTGCTGAGTCAACATCGGCTGCTGATTTGGTTGGGGGCTACCGAGAGGAGAACGCTGTCCATACATCATGCCGGGAGGTATTTGCATTCTCGGACGTTGTCCTGCATCATTGATAGCGCCTGGGCGCACAAACCTTTGTGACATAGCGTGCATCTGCTGAGGCATGCGTATCTGCTGTCCGTCAGGTACAAAAGACCCTGGACTCGTTGTCGGCCTGCCTCCCGCAACCACGCGATGTTGGGGCGATGTCATTCTCTGGACTGTGGGAGCGCAGAGACCGGGAGAGGGCATTGTGCCGGGACTGAAGGGGCTTTCCTCGGTCTGAGAGTGTGGCGTACCGATCCTAGGCGAGGGCTGCATGCCAGTACTATGGGGCGACATAGTACCTGGATTCGACTGAGGATTGCCCGGACTGTGCTGCACCATCGAAGCCACGGGCGAGTGCTGGAGCATGCTGGAGGGTACGCTACCGGGACCAGGACTCTGCGACATGAGGGCAGCCGGACTGTGCATGGGTGAGGAATGCTGCGAAGGCGACATTAGCGGCGAGCAGGGCTCACTCGTCTGAGGTTGCGCCTGCTTCTGCTGTTGCTGCTGTTGTTTGTTCCTGTACTCCTGCACAAGCATACCATGCTGGCGGCTCTGCTTGCGACTGGTATCTAAATGTTTCTGGAATATTGCCTGCTCGCTTGAGATTCTTTGGAGTTCACTCGCATCGTTTTCGGCTAATTCGTTACCTGACTTACGGCACTGTCTCTGTTTGCTGTTAAGGGACTGTCGGAAACAAATCAATGGTTTAGTAAAAACGAGTATATTTGTGAAATCTTATTGTTAATATAAAAAAGAAGCTAAATAAAATCGAAATAAAAAACATTTACTAGTCAAGACACTACTGCCAAGCACACACAAAAACCATGACTCACTTTTCTAACCTTCCGTAGTTTTTGAACCTCCGTTTCATAATACTTCAGTTGTTGCGTCAAAATCTGGTGTTGATGATTCAGCCACTGCTCATACTGCAACTGGATGTGACGATCCTGCTCCGTGACAATGTTCTCCGGAGGCACCGGTGGCGCAGGTAGTTGAGGTATATTGAATGTTGCGATTCTCGCTAAAAATGTAAGGACGTTTAGAGTTGAAATATTGCCTTACGATTGGACAGAATTGGTTTCACTGTGTAAATAAAGCTCTGCGAAGAAATTCTTTGAATTTATTCATTAAATATATCGCATTTGTTCAACTTTGTCATTAGTTTTTTATGATAAATTGTCATTTAATATCATTTCATACAACATTTGATATAAATTCATTACTTTATGATATTTATTTACACTTTTGTGAACGAAAGGAGAAGAGTGAGGTAAGAAAATTAAACAAAAAAAAAAAGAAAAAAGAAACCAACGTTCTGTAGAGGTTTGAGGAGTGACGGGTTGCCTCTGAGCTTGAACGACGACTTTACCAGGTTCGGCTACAGGCTGCTGCCAGTTCTGGGTTGCAGCCACAGCTGGTCTAGGTGGTATAGTCGTTCTGATCGAGTTGACTCCGCTGGGTACCGTAGTCATGCCAGTTTGAGGCGGCGAAGGAAGCGGCGCTGTACCCAGAACATCAGCCCGCAGTCTTTCGAACTCGAGGTCACTGAGAAGCGCACCACTCGGCGTCGTTGTGTCAGCCTGCTGCTGTTGCTGTTGCTGCTGCTGTTGCTTTTCCTGCTCCCGTTTCTCTTGTTCTAGGAGCTCCTCAAGAAGCAGCGGCTGTTCCTGTGAACATGACTGCTGACCGTTAAGGTCTAACTTTTTAGCTAAACGGAAAGGATGCAGGTGGTAGGGATTTAACTAAGGAACTATAAGCAAAATTAAAAAATAAACATTTGGAGACTGCACCAGATGCAATGCGCTTACAGTTATTTTATCCAATTAACTAAGATTTCTCTCAACCATACAAAAAAAAAAAAACAAGAAAATTATTTGGAAAACATCCAAAACATGCATTTCAGATGTAATTGATTATCCGGGTAAAGTAGGGTAATTTTCTGAGTTATGAGGTTACTACTATGAAGATTAAATTAATTTTTCTATATTTAATGTTTCGACTTTTATTGTCTTTAGTCAATTTTTTAAATAAATATTGCCAATTAGAGTCAACCTTAAATCAAATGGATGCATCGACAAGGTAGATAATAAACATACAATGTAGAAACAAATTAAAAGAAAGAGCGATAATCTAACAAGGAAGGATCTTTTTCATTTGGTTTTTTTGTTCGAATAGAATTCGACGGTTTGATGAAATGATAAATGGTATATGCGGACCGTTTTAAATGATTTGAATACCCCAGAGTTTGCTCACCTGCAGAAGCAAGGGCCTTCGGTGAGGATGGGGTGTCATTGGCGATCCACCAGTATGAACCATAGGGGTCATCGGTGAACCCGCCACGGGCACGGAATGCCCCATGTGCATGGGGGGCCGCGGCAAACCCCGATCACCCGGGCATAGCCCCATCTAGACATGCACCAACACCAACGCATTGCATACACCCAGGCCAAAAAAACACCATTTTGCCAACCAAAACTAACTTATCATGTATCATTTACTTGTCTACGCCTACTAATATCAACTCTCCAAATCGATAGATTTTCCTTTATTCCTTCTATTTATATGTTGCATTTCTATTTGAAATGTAGTACATCAAGGTCTATCTTTTATTTTTATCGACATGCCTCTTTACGGTTTTGTACATAAATCATGCCAAACCGTTTTGCAATTTAATAGATTAACTCTTTTGATACTGTCAGATCTACTAGGTATTTAGAATTAGGTAATGTAAATTCCTAACAACCATAATTGTAAGATATGTTAAAGTTAGATTAAAAATTACATTTGATGGTAAAACTCCGTACATTTAATTTTTATTTGCTCAATTCCTAGTAAGTATTTTAATCTTAAACTTTTTATGGCGTAATGGCATTGGTAACACTAAATTCATTTTACATTGACTTTTGATTTTGCAAATCTTCTATTCAATTGAACAAACCTTTTGTGAATTATGAAACGATTGGCATGATCCAGGTATTTATCAGATGTAACTTATTTGAAAAGGTTTTGGCAAAATTACATATTGAAACCATTATTAATTAACCATATTCAAATAAGTAATCAGTTGGAAAATCGATGTAGATGATTATTTAAAAACACGTTAGAAAACTTTGCAAAACAGCATAATTTATGTTATAAGCAGTAAATGTGCTTCTGATAAGTCACAAATGGAATGAGTCAAATGTTAACTTAATTCAAAATAATTCAAATATTACTGAATTTATAACTGCAATCCATAAATTTCAATAAAGCTTACTGAATAATGAATGACATACCTGCATGGGCCCTGGATAAGGCGGCGGAGGACCTGGATATGGAGGAGGCGGTGGTGGTGGTGCTAATGGCATTCTTGGGCCAATCATATGTCCAACCGACACAACTCTTCCTGGAGCATTGGGAACACCTGCAACTCTCATTCCCATGCGCTGATGTTGTTGAACTATATAAAACGATCGACGTTATATAAAAATTTGCGTATTTCACATTAAGTGCACCGATATTAATCTAAATAATCACTAAACATTACTATAAATGTTATGCAAAGTACAATCAAATTTACCTTGCATATGCTGTTGCGGTATTCGTTGCGGATGGCCTGGGAAAGTCGAAGGGTAGCTTACGGTAACAGAATTGGTTGATGTAACAACGCCTATAGCTCCATCAGGAGACAATAATCTTGTTCCAGGTGGCATAGGTCTTCCCATTGCCGCCGCTTGTTGCACATGCTGATGCATCTGTTGTTGCACTACAACAGCCTGTGAATGAGCTTGAGGTACCATGGCTGTTTGGGGCTGTGCTGATTGTACATTCTGAGTCATCGGCGTCATGGTTTGGGCTTGCGTTAAGACATTTGACGTGCCAGTCGCGGTTTGTGTCGAATTCGATACATTTATTTCAGCATTATCTGTAACATTTGAGCCTCCAAGAGGTTTTGATTTATGCTCTTCTTCTTTAACGTCTTTTTTCTGTTTCTCCTCCTTTGTCTCGACTTCATCTTGTTCTAGATCTAAATCAAGGATGTTGGTTTTTTCACCACCGGTTAATTGGTCTAATTCAGGATCAGCATACTCAAGAATATTGAAGTCGGCACCCATTTCAGCTGTAAATTATCATGAAAAAATTAAAAAATGAAACATATATTTTATTGTTACAAATTTTAATTTAGATAGTCGTAATATTTGACTCACCTAAAAGTTCATCATCTTCATCGACTAGTTCTTCTAATATTGCACTTACATTCTCAACTTCATCCATGGGTGCTCCTTCTTGTTCAAGTTTTTCTAATTCAGCCGTCACATTGTCTGGTATTTCGGAAGTCTCGGACATTGTGACATTAGCTTCATTAACCGTAGGAAGAATAGGTGGCCTTACCATTCCCGCTGTGGTTATCATGCGTACTCCCTGATTTACGTTATTTTGAGCTGTTCGCACAATTCGCTGACCTAAGTTCTGACCTTGATTCGAATCTGCAGTATAGCACATTAAAATTATTATATTTTCTACATCATTAGATGCAAGTATGGGAATAGTACTACACTTACCCGGAAAACGTTGTTGCAGAACATCGTAATGTTCTGACATTTGGTTTCTAGGTCCAGGCATACGTTGCTGCATAATTTGATTATTTTGAAATTGTTGGGCGACATTTGTAGGAACTGCAGGTCTCTGCACAAGCATTCTGTTCCTTGGATCTATACCTTGTAATCTAGCAGTATCTAAATTTGCTACACCTGGATGCCTCGGAGTTAATCCTAACGAAGACAAATCATTTTGTTGTTGCAGATATTTATGTACACATATTTAATATCACTAAATATTCTATCTTAAATAATTACTCACCTATAGGATTTCGTATTAATACGTTAGGTTGCATAGGCATGCGGGGCCTCGCGGCACCCGGAGGAAGTGGCTGTCTGAAAGTACCTTCAGCTGGGTTATTCGATTGCTGCGGTGGGTGCTGTTGCAACTGTACATGGCCAGAATCGAATTGCTGCTGCGGTGCTTCAGACGTATTTTGACCATCTACAAAAATCCAATGCTCTTATTTACTGTTTCGTTAAAATAAATTGAGATTTATCTAATTCACAAAGGATCCAAACCTTGATTCCAAACTTGAGTAAGCGGTTTAATGTCCTTATTGAATTGTTGCTGCCTCTGCAGTAAGTCTCTTAGCTGTCTGTTAACCTCCGGCTGCTGACTGAAGAGTTCGTTCTGCAGAGGCTCAGGCCTCTGGTCGCCTCTCGTAGAAAGATAACTTTGTACAGGATTGGGCGTTACCGGAGATGGTGAAGGTGGCGGCTGAGGCTGCGTCTGCTGCTGCTGCTGCTGCGATGGCTGCTGCTGTTGTTGCTGAGAGGCGTAGTCCGGAGTACGCGATGGTGCGTACACGTGACTGGTCGGTCGACTCG
This sequence comes from Megastigmus stigmatizans, assembly GCA_900490015.1. Taxonomy (NCBI): domain Eukaryota; kingdom Metazoa; phylum Arthropoda; class Insecta; order Hymenoptera; family Megastigmidae; genus Megastigmus; species Megastigmus stigmatizans. The sequence continues at coordinate 24,257 of UELV01079548.1, read as the reverse complement.
TGGGCGTGCTAAATATTGGTCGTGGAGTACCCGGGGGCTGAGGGAAGACATCGCTACGAGGCGACGTGGTAAAGGATGGGGTGGGCCTAGCTTGGGACTGGGAGGCCTGGCCAAAGCCCTCGGCACTTTCAAAGCGCTGAAAATGCTCGGCTTGCGGTTGTGACTGCGAGGCCGGGGACTGCGGAAAATCATGAGGAGATTGAGGTGCTTGAGGAGAAAAGGGAGAGGGTGGCTGCTGTTGGCCGAAGTTGCCGGGCATACCGGATCTCGCGACGCCAGCCATCGGCCGTCCCACTTGTGCCACTTGGCCCGGCTGCTGTTGCTGCTGCTGCTGACCGACCAGACGACCAGGCATACCTGGATGTGAACTCGGTGGCGCAATTCCTCGGTTCACCTTCATCGCTGGCGCGGCAAATTGACGGGCACCAGGTTGACCGATAGAATTTCCGTCCTGCGAACGAAGGAATATATCGTTAATTATTTTTAGGAAAAAAAAAATAACTAAAAATAAAAAACAGATAATGTAAAATGCAAACTCGCGATAATGAGTTCTTTTACGTACTTGAGGCGCGGAAACTAGCTGTGTTGTCATGGCGTTCGTATTTTCATTGCCTAACGTGGAAGTTCCATCTTCGCTTAGTTGACGATGAACTCTTGCGATAGCTATAAATATATGTAAAGCCATCATTACTATCGATCATGAAAAAATGATTGTGTGACTAATGATATTTTTCCATAAACGTTATTCCATAAACGAAAAATAGATTCTAGGTTTTTAAATTGGATTTGAAAGATTTTTATTTAATATGCTTTGCCAACGTATACGTACCATGCGCGCGCTGATCGTGAATAACTTGTTGCTGTAGATGAGCTTGTTGCTGTCGCATAGCTTGTAGTTGTTTCCACTGACGTTCCTGTTCCGCTTCTCTATTGGATCGATCTCTGTTTGCAAGTTTATCTTGTTCCTGTCGAAAATTATACAGTCAACAATCCAATTCGTTTAAGTAAATTAAAACACTGCATCTTGACCATTAGATATATACGTGACATGGAATCCGATGATTCTCAGATAGAAATTTTAATTGAAAGATTGATATGGGAATCGAGATGCAATGTTCGTATTTTATTTTCACGCAAACAAGAACGTTAGGCTTTTTTAAAAAATCAATACACATCAAGTCGCAACGATTACAGAAGACAGCAGTTAACTTATTGCTAAATAAAACCAAAAGATTATTTAGTGCATTATATGAGTAATGACCAGCCACCATCCAAAAACAGAAAAAACAATTATTTTGTAAATAATATGTTGGTCAATTACAAAAGCTCAGAGCGTAAACTGTACATGCAAATGACTTAAAATTAATACAAATCACTGAATTCCTTTTAACATTTACAAGTGTTAGTGTTGTTATTACATTTATTCGCATTGTTTTAGTATTTGGGTAATTTTTGAGTAAGAATAAAACTGAAAATTTTCATTATATCTAATGTTAGTAAAATACATTTGAATTGCTTGAGCATACATATTTAGAAATGGTATATTTAAAAGTATAAAATACTTTTAAGAATATAGGTAACTGTGAAATCTGAAAAGATATTGTTTTTGTTGAATAGAAACAAAAGAGATTCAAGTGTTTAGATATACACATTCAAACAAATACTACGCACGCTCACACGTACACGTCATTTACTCGTTGATTACAAAATAAGAAGCAGTAAAAATCTTCGCAACCGATTAAAAAGAACTACAATAACATTAGAATAGCCATATCCACCAAAAAAAAAACGTTACAGTAGAATGAACTGAAATGGAAGTAGGATGGCTTGATGGGGTTGAGGAAATTAAATATAGGGTATAGGCGCATAATTTTAAGATTTGATGAATGAAAATGGGGCCACTGGAGTGAGTTGCTTATATAAAGTTCATATTTAACATGCCACAGTAAAACGAAAAGTGGGAAAATGGGAAAAAGTTGATGAAAAAAAAGACAGGAGGGGTACATAAAGTACATCATAATTATTATCAATCAATCAACAGCCACGAGAGAAAGAAGGTGAGAGAGCGCGCACATTATTCAAGTTCAATTTATAAATAAGGGCAATTCCAAAGGATCATTCCAAATAAAAGTTTAATTCTTAAATACGTACAGCAATGCAGAATACGTAAATTTCTCAAAGGAATAATCTTTAATAGATGTTGAAGCAAACCTATATATTTTAAATACATGTCACGTTTTAAAAGGTTACATAAAACAACTAGGAGAGTATTTGAATCAGAGATGAATGTTTGTATAATTGTTTAAAAATAATTCTTAAAATACTAAACTAGTTCATTATCACCAGTTTGTCATAGAAACGTCTGCATTCGTGTAATAAAAATAAAAAAAACCATGCAGCGACTACATAGTATGTTTATAGTTTATTTTTTTACTTTGAATTGGGAGTTAAAGCGCTTTCTGAATTCTCAAAGATTCTGTTTTGACACTTGACCAGAATATTATTGATCTACAGATTGAACAGTTTTTTTCTAATTTTTTTTTTATCTTGATTGAATTGAAGCGACTTTTTTACAAGACGAGTCGTTAGAACGCTCCAACTCCTCGGAAATAAAAACAAAACTATTTGTTCAAAAGCTCTGATTCAAAATGTACAGAAAAATATCGACACTATTGTTAAATGACAACTGAAGAGTACATGTATAAAAAGTGGCAATAAAACAAAAATAAAAAGAAAGATACTAAATATGTAAAAGAAAGACGACTGTATAAACGATAAAGGACAAAAAAATAAAAAAACAATAAAATAAACATAATGATACACGTGGCAATAATAGAAGAGTCGTAATAATAATAGTAATAGGCAAGACACTAGAGGCACAGTGAAGGTGGCTCACCATAACCGGGGTCTGTACAGGTACAGTGTGAATAATTGCAGTGGGTGGCGGATCGTAGTGCTCCTGGCAGAGGGAGGGAAGGGTGCGCATTATTTCAGACGGAGTGAGCACTCTAATCTGATGGTCTACCGAGGAGAATTGTCGAGCAGGAGCAGCAGTTGCCGCCGAGGCGCTCGGGGAGACCTGGTGGTTACTGTTAGCGACGCTACTCATTACTGGTGGTGGTGGTGGTGGTGGTTGTGGCGGTGGTGGTGGTTGTGATTGTGGCTGTGCTGCGAGAGTACGGAGCGGTATTTGTGATTGTGCCTGTGCCTGTGCCTGTGCCTGTGGCTGTGGCTGTAACTGTGGCTGTGGCTGTGGTTGAGATTGTAACTGTGGATGTGGTTGAGATTGTAACTGTGAGAGTAACAGTGATTGTGGCTGTGGCTGTGATTGTGATAGCGGTGGTGGTGGTGGCGTTTCATGACGATGGCCTTCACCGGCGCCCAAGACCGTGTCGCAGCAAGAAGAAGAGGTGGAAGAGGTGGAACAAGTAGAAGAAGAAGAAGAAGAAGAAGATGATGATGATGATGATGAAGAAGCGCTTGCCAGCTCGTTCGTTCGGTGATTGCTGGTGGGAGTGTTATTGTTGGCAAGAGTAGAGGGGGGTCTGGGCGAACAAGAGGGTGGCGTGGAATTTGGGGAAGAGCTTGGAGAGCGAGATGTTAGCCGCCGCTGCGTCTGTCCTCCCTGCACCGCACACACCTCCGCTAGTTGAGGGGTAGTCGCCGATGAGGTAGCTGTAGCCGTAGCTGTCGCCGCCTGCGCCGCCACTGCCTGGACCGCCTGAGCCGCCGCCTGGGCTGCCGCCGCCACCGCCGTGGCCACTACAGCAGCAGTCGCCGCCGGGTTCTGGATACCGGAGACCTTCTCCGCCGCGGTGAGCTTCTCCTTGGACTCCGACAACGAGCCGAGCAGGCCGCCGGACGGCTTCTGGCTCGTCGCCATTACAACTACCGGGGGCACAGAGCTCGCGGCTTTAGACAGGTTGCCGCCGGCCAGGGCGGCTGGGCTCGCCGACGTCGCCGGGCTTGTGCTCACTAACTCCTTCGGTATCTGTTGGGGTCAACGGCCAACCAGGACCTTCTTTCACACATCTGTTCTGTTTGCTTTTTTTTGTTGTATCTACATGCTTACGATTACAGAGCCACATCTATACCGAGCTTGCGATCTTAAGATCCTCGATTCGACCAACAGAATTTCGTACAACCCATCGACTAAATCTCACAGTAATCTTAATATCAATTTTTTGTCCTGATGTGAATGCGGATTGAGCTTCTACTGAGTAACGAGTCACACGTCATATACCATCATCAAAGTAATACTTTTGCTTTTTTTTTTGGCTTTATCGGCTGGTGTTTGCATTGTGGGTCGCGGATGTGAATCGAGCGAATTAAAAAAATATATAAAAGAAAAAACATTGATGTGAAATAAGTCAGTATTTAGTTGTGTTAGACATAGATCAATCACTTCGTGGAGTGGCATTGGTAGAATTGATATTAAAAACAAATGCAAAGAATAGAGACACAGTGTGTAATCAAATTTTTATATTTATAGTTGTAAACACAAAGACACCAGCCTTCATTTTGCTAATCAGAATTATACTAGAGTATATGTTACAACATTTGACGATTTGTTAGTCCGATTCTTTGGTTAGCGACAAGACACCCTCGAGAATGAGTATGACTGCATTTCATCAAGTAGAAAAACAATGTCACCAGATATTTTTTATGTGGACATTGAAAACACATGGAGGCAAATTTGTAGTAAATGAAAATAATAACATTACCTGCTGAGCCTTTTTCATGCGGATCGCTGCTCTATTTTCCCGTGCCTGGCTTACATAGGGAGCTTTCTTATCACCGGGTAATGCGCGCCACTTCTTCACAATTTGCTTGTAACGTTCCGACCAGACTAAAATAAAGTAAATAGTGGTATAAAACAATCTTCTTTGGTAAGCTGATCATTCAACGATGTAAAAATAAAATTACCTGGATATTCGGTTTTCCATTCTGGATGATTCATGTTAGCATACAGTACTGACGCTGTTGTCGCTCCATTGCCTAAGGATTCATCGGCTTCCATTTTTATACTAGTTCTTTGGTTATAAGGTATAGCTGCTGTACCACTGGAGGTTGTGCTCCCTTCATCCTCAGGATTTACCCAAGGGCTTGGTGGTTCCGAAAATGCCGGACTAAACGTAGGACTGCTACAATTATCATACATAGAATTTGTGAAATATTTTCTTTATTCTTGTTTATTTTCATAATTGAAATAAGATCATTTATAAGACTACAGTAAAAAAAAACTATACTGTTACTCTAAAATATTTTTGTTCAATCTAATAAGAAAGTTGTATTTTCAGAACATGATTTTATTTCCGATCAGATTATCTCCTATTTTGGAAATGGTTAAAGCTATAAATAAATACATAGTAAAATTTACTCACTTGCTATATTCAGAATGATACGGAGATGGCGGTGGAAAACTCATAGGGGAATTTAAATTCGATTGACCAACAGAAGGCAGAGAAGCTGGAACTTGTGGCCTTCCTAATGGTAAACTGGTAGGTTGGATATTCACTGAAAAGACAAATCGGCAATCCATGAAAATTGATGACTTATAACATAGCAAATTAACAATGAAATATGAGAAAAACTAACCTGGATGGGGCGATGGAGATACTAAAGGAGTAGAGGAAGACGATGCTTGAGGTGTTTGCGTTTGTACAGGATATCCGCAAGATTCACGAGATTCTTGAGATTCATCCGTAAGAACTCCTTTGAATATCTCTTCCACATCTTGGCTGGCCATATTGGACAGACCTAAAACATCAACCAAAGATCGTAAGCATATAATTCGGGATAAATTACAGAAATGAATAATCTTTTCTAATCTACTAACCAGTATCCCGGACCATGGACTCCAAGTTGAAGTGTGGACTAAGAATGTCAGGTAGGTCATCTTTAGTTGACTCAGGCGCCTGATCGAGCTCTTGCCAAGCCTCGGTAGCTTTAGCCAACTCCTCATCGGGCTCGTTCATTATCGTATTAACGAGATCGCTGTCGAGCAGGTCGCTGGAAAGGCCGGACGGCAAGATGTCGTCGAGCGCTTCGGTGTCGCTGCCCTCCTCTTTGACCACCTCCTCGCGCTTTATCGTCCTTTCGGTGGTCGGCGGCTCGTCATCCTTCTCCTGCTTGGCTTTGACCTGTTCCATCGCCTGCAGCTCGTCCCGCGACAGCTGAATCGTGTCAGCGTTGCCGGAATTGTTGCGCTCGCTGTCGGAATCGCTGCTGCTGTCCAGGTCCTTATCTTTGGTAGTGTCCATAAGGTCTCGGCCGAAAAATGCCTCCTGCATATAGAGGGGGAAGCACTCGGCGAGCTTCGTCTTTGGTTTTCTACGCTGAGGCTTCCTGCGCGGCTTGTCATCGATGGAACTCATGCTCAGCAAGCTCTCGCTGATTCCCGGTATCTCGGGCTCATCCTCCTTGTCCTTGCGGGTGCCTCGGAGTCTCACGACGAAGCCGCCGATACCGAGTTTCTGGAGGTTGCGCTGCCGTTTGCGTCTCAATACGGTCACTCCGTTCTCGGTGGTGTATATGCTGAAGCCATCGGGTGGTGGCTGATCTGCACGAGGCGCCCACACCATTCCCTCTTTGTACACCTGAGTGGGTTCATCCTTAATATTAAGCTCGATCAATTCCATTTTGACGCTCTCCTCGAGCGAGTTGTCCAGGCTCCCGCCAGCGACCACCGATTCTATGGTCGCCATTATGTCGGCCTCCTTGTCTACGACCGCTGCCAGTTTTCTCCTCTTTTTCCGGGTGATTTGGTGCTCCGACATGAGCGACTTGATGAGGCACATACCTGCCTCGGACAGGAAAACACCATCGACCTGATACTGCTGCGGGATCGATGGCTTTTCCGGCTCGGGACTCCGAACGATCGGTGGTGGTGTTCGGGGCTGCTGGTACTTGCTGGGTGGCGCTTTTTGTGGTTGATTGCACAGAACGTGAGGAGGCGGTATATCTCGTGGACGGCAGAGAATGCAGTTGTAGCCCTCCTCGGCACACTTTTCAGCATCTGCCTCAGTCTTGATCGCGTCGCATAGGCAATGAAGCCATCTCTCGCACTGGATACACTGAATTATGAGATCGCCCTCGCCGTAAGCTTCGCTACAGGCGCAACAAGAATTGTGGGATGCGCATGGTCCACACTGGGTATAATTCTTTTGCCAGCTGCTGTTGAAGCCGGGATCATTTGCACCACAAGTCTGACATTGAGCACACCACTTGCATTTCCACGTTCCTTGAGGCACATATTCCAACGGAGGATCCATACAGTATATATGATAACTTATGTCACAATCGTCGCAAAGTATTAAGCGTCCTTCGTCGTTACGCTCGCCGCAACCCTCGCACACTGTGCAGTCTAGACATCTCCAGCCCTTCTGCAATATTACTTTTGTCACCTTAACATTGGCGCAGTATGGGTGATAACATTGTCCACACTGGGCACAAGCAATTAAACAACCTTCTTGGTCGGTGCCTATCGCTCCGCACATCACACAAATGTCCTGTGACAGCACAAATTTGTCCTTTGCTGAACACAACACTAATCTATTTTCAACACCAGGCTCCTCTTCTTTTGAAAACGAGTCTGATGTAGGTCTCTGAAATTGAAAATTATATGTTTTTAAAATTTTTTTAATTAAATAAATTTCATTATATCTAACTTTATGAATAATGCGCCAATGTATCGATTATGTAACATTGCAAATAAATACATTGATAGAATTGATTGCTCCAGGAGCTCGCTAGCATCCTTCAGAAGGAAATGCATAGAAATGTTGAATTAATTTGTGAGAGTTGGTTATGACGCGATTGCAGATGTAAAGCGCCAAAAAAGTAATAATCATATATTTATGTAGTAAAGGGCTTTAACCTGTATGTAATAAAATAAATAAATAAATAAATAAATAAAATTGGGATTTGCAATATTTTAAGACAATTTTATCATAAGTTATTTAAAAATTATGAAGTTATTAAATCTGACATATATTACCTGTAAGCCTAAGCCTGGAACACCAAAGATGCCTCTCATTTTGGCTTTCGGCCCTCTTTTTCTTCCAAATTCCGTCATTTTTTGTCGTTTCTGGTAACCCAATTTTCCTACTCCTTTTGGTCGACCAACTAAACCTCCACCAAGGCCAAGTCTTTTCTTGGCTATTTTTGAGGCACAAAAAGGTTTTCCTTTTCCTAATCCTATGGAATAGAATGTATCTTCTGAGCTCCCTTGGTAATCAAGCTCTGAAGAATCTCCATCCCCACATAAGCTCTCTTGTGATGCTGTCAAACTCGACTCTCCTCCATAATCTTCAACACTATCCTTCCGTTTGACGAGGGCAAGGCTCTTACAATGAAGACAAACATAGTCATAATCTGGTTTAGCCTCCTTACGGTGTTGATAAGTTAATGGATCTGCATCAGGATCACATGTACCATGTACAAACTTTTTACACGAACTACACTGTACCATTTCTCTATATGCAGCAGCTCTATAAGCTTTTCTGCAGAGTGGACAAGAGAAGCCCTTATTTCGCTGCTGATAACAAGAATCACAAACTGTGTAATGAGAATGCCAACGTGACGAAAGGCCAGCACCAGGTGTTCGTGAGCCACAGTCAGTACAAACTCGACAGCATTTGCATTTCCAACCATATTTAGGTATAGAAGTTACAATTGGTCTTAAACAACTAGGATGATAAGCCTTGTCGCATCTTTCACAGGTCATCACCTTAGCCACTTCCTCAGGCTGTCGACATACTTGACATAATCGGCACCCAGTACACTGCCATCCTGCACGTACACTTGGTAATAGCGATAATCCAACACAGTTTCCATGATAATGTTGTCCGCAAAGTGAACACATTACTAAATTGGATACGTCTCCCATGCCCAGACATGTTATGCATTTTATCCTTTCTCCATCTCCATTTACTGAAAAACATAAATTTCTTTGTAAAAATAGAATAATCTATACCTAAATGTAATAAAAACAAATAATAGAAATACTTACGTAATAGTGGCACTTGTCCTAAATGTTGACTACAAAATAATGACAGGCTCTTGACATCTTGAAAACAGCTAGATGCAGCTGCACATGGATAATGAAAATAGCGATTACACGATTGCACCTGAAAAGATTATAAAAATTATGTTTTAACATTTCTTTGTTTAAAAAATCATAATTTCAAAAAATTATTTTTACTTTGCAAGATATGCCAGCTCCATAATGAGAACAATAAGCGCATCGACGACTCGATGCTTGTATAATTGCCAAACTAACGATTTCTGTTGTCATTTCCTGATTACAACTTGTCCAAAGAGCACAGGATTGATGAACATAATAATGACCAGTCGTTTCAAAGATTATTCCTAAGTCAGGTTCTTCCAAGTAACCTACTATAGTTAATTCTTCAACAGGCTCTGTAAAATTTGTTAGACTAGGATTTCTGTAAATAAAATATTCAAAAATTGGAATGAAATCCGATTAATATAATTTTTATTAAATAGTTTTAATATATTACAAACCTGCACTTAGCTAAACTTTTTTGCCTGCGACATGTAACAGCTCCAAGACTATTGCTTGTACGTGGACTTTTATCACCAGTTACAGGCACGTCAACAAGACTTTCTGGAGTAACTTCACGATTATTACATTTTTCAGGTGTGAAATCTTCAGGTATTACAAGCTTCGAAAGTTCACCTTGCCCCAATTGACTTCTCTCACTTAAATTGCACAGGGCACAAACTTTTCCTGGCCTTTAAAATGTTAAAACAGTTTGCATTAAAACCACTGCTTGTCTAACATAAAATTTTAACAAAATCAAAAAAAAGTCCATACCATTGTTCTGGAAAATAAGGAGGTTCCTCTGGTGCTGGCATAGATCTTTCAAGCCCAGGAGATTCTCCATCGATCGAAGCATCGTCAGCTATCCTTAAAGGACTTGGTGATTCTGAATGTGTATCATCGTCTTTACTCTTTGTTCGACGAGGCACACCTCTTCCATAACCAAATCTATATTTTATATGAATAAAATTGAGCTCTTAACACATAGATGAAGAATTAATAAAATAAATAACAAAAATAAGGTTACTTTTCTTTTTTTTCTTTTCAGTTATTATGAACTGAAAATTTGGTTTCACTAACCTCTTTGATAAACAATTGGTATTTTATATTAATAATTGTAATAAAACATACCCTTTTCCTCTTGTAGAGCCTCTTCCAAATCCTCTGCGCATACCACCACCACGAGGTGCTCCAGGAGGACGTTCTTTCCTAGGTCGTCCTGGCCCACGTCTAATATGTAAAGGCTTTCCACCTGGAAGTGGAAATTTTGGATACCGCAAGGGGTCATGGAAAACCTCTTCCGGTGTAACTGTGAAGTGAATGCATTTATTTTATAATAGTTTCTAAAGTTTCAAAATATTTGAACACTACTATATGCAAAAAAAATTACTGTTATATGGATCTCGAGCATTGCTGTTTAAACTATCTGCATGGAAACTGAGGCATGGGCTCATGCTTGAAGTTGGTCCAGGGCCAAGCAGCTGGTCAGAATTTGATGGGGAAATGAGTATTCCTGAATTTTCTTCATCATCATCTTCCCCATCAGAACCATCATCGAGCTCCATTTCCTCCTCCCCATCCAGTCGCTCTTCATCATCCATGGCACTTCCTTCTCACGTAACAACAAGTGACTCTAATAATAAAAAAAATTTTTTCAATTAATGTTTGTCATAAAAAATCTTTAAAAAAACTTGTTTCTATATTTCTACCAAACATAACCATAACATCTTTTGCACGCAGAGCATATATATGGATTCCTATAATTTCTTAATTTTCCAAAAATTACAATTACAATTGTTACTCTTGCTTGTACAGTGACTGGTTGTAATTATCCATCAAATAAGCAAATAATTAAAAACTGATTAATTTAATAAAAAAATTTCATTAATAATCAAGATTAAAAAAAAATCCGAAAATAATAGTAAAAACATAAACAAAGGTGACCAATATGGAATATTTCTAAATTTTCCGTAACGCAAATCGTTCGACTCCTACTGCACTGTTGGAAAGTATAAAAACAAAACGCAGACAATTGTCCGCGATCCACGCTCCAAAACGACCGATTTCAAACGCGTAAAAAGTCAAACAGCAGCTGACCAAGCGACCGTCGTGAGTCGTGGAAGCGAACGCCAACTGATCGCACACTCGAGGTGTCCACAATCGGCGAGCGTCGACATCCGATGGCTTCTAGCCCTCCCAGCCTGCGAGCGGTACGTTCGCCGATCGACGTCGGCCGATCGGGCGCCAGCGCCAACGCTGACTGAAAATTCTAGGCTCTCGGCGGCTCTCGGAGCGGACCAACCGAGGAAAGCCCGGTGCCGGAGCGCTTCGCTGCACGCGAGAAGCGAAGAAGCAGCGCGCGCGCGAGGGGCCGAGGTCGTGAGCGCGAGTCGCGGGCGTCGCTCGCTCGCTCGCTCGCGCGTCTCTCCCTGTGGGTGCACAGTGCAGCCGTCTCTGCCTATCCTTTCCTTCACGGGGAGAGGGAGAGAGAGAGAGAGAGAGCGAGCCAAGCTCAAGCTGCAGAGCAGCAGCCCGACTCGGGAGAGCGCGTTCGCGTGTGCTCGGCGCGCGTCCGCTGCGTATGTATACGGCCGCGCGCGGTGCACGTCGTGGGATGGCGCGCCGCGACGGGGCCAACTCCCGAGGCCGCCCAAGCAGGGGAGCACTAGCCTAGAGCTGGTGCTGCTGCCACTGGTCGAGACTGCTGTTGCTGCTGCACGCCATTGCACCTCTGCGCGCTCCCCGAGCCGTCACACGCAGGGTTTCTAGGCTATAAACACACACACGCACGGCTGATACGGGCAGTACCCACACACATAGACGAGGAGCACGGGCGCGAACACACGTAGGCGCGCGGCGGACTTGGGGGGATTATACGGTGGCTGGTGCGCGACCGGCCGTGGCGATAACTCCGAAGGAGAGAGTACCTGTGGCGTCTACTGCTGCCTCCTTAATGGCCTCATGGCCGAGTCGCGCGTCCAATGGTCCTGGTGCTCAGACTTACTCGTGCGACACGACCGTGTAAACATGTTGCAGCTAATCGAGAAAACCGTGTTGCGGGCTCCTGCTGCAGCTCTCGTCACACACACGCACACACGACTCGGAGCGCTCCGTTGTGCTGGTGCACTGCTGAGAGGGTCCGCGCGCGCCAGTCACCCTAGGGTAAAGCGCGCACGCACGCACAGGCACACACACACGCACACACACGCACACACAGAGGTCGGGGGGGCGCGACGACACACAGCGGCGATTGCTAGAGAACCACAGCCACGGACACGGAGTCCGGAGTACGCGGACTCTCCAGCGGTCTCCCCTCGCGCAGCGCAGCGCAAGCAACTCGCAACGACTCGCCAACACTTTTTCACCTACACACACACGTATGCACCGCGCTCGCGCGCACCAATATTGTTCTACTTGCTGCTGTGTGCAGCAGCAGCAGCAGCAGCATCGAGGAGGCTTGTTGTGTTGTGCGAGCTTGTCCGCGGGCTCGACGAATCGAGTGCTCTGTTCGATTCGTCGCTGACGTCACGCGTCGTTGGAAAGGCTTTTTGTATTGGTCGGTGCAGGCAGCGATTTTGGACGTTTTAGAAATTGGATGGGACTCGGGACGGGACTCTCGAGAATTGCCAGACAAGTTCTACCCATCGCTATGAATCAAAAAGATGCATGGGAGCAACTAACGATTTAGGCTGTTTGATATCAATTTTATGATAGATTCTTATCTGCGTCATCGATTGTTGACTACTTTATGCAGAGGCAGCCTGATAAAATATTATATCGGGATACGAGGATTTCAGTTTTTGGTTCATGAATGCGACGATTTTTTCCAAGAAATTTTGAGCGGGGCATTTAAATATTAAATCTATTTCATTTAAAGGTTTATTGAATCTCTGAATATATTGTTGTTCTTTAAATACAATTATTTGCATAATTTATTAAATTTTAAGAAACAGCAATATATAATTACTGATGATAAATTGGTATTTATAAGATAATTGTTCTTACTTTTGGAACTGCTAGATATAATAAAAACACAATCATGTAAATTAATATAAATTTTTATTTAAGAATCATATTATAAAAATATCAATAAATTATGAAAATCTTATAAAAATATGTTTATTATACAAAAAAGAGTATTTATAAATTTATTCTTCAATTTTAATGTCCTGCAATTTTTCTCTCACTTCTCTTTTTATTTTAACAAGAGCTTTCATACTGATGTTATTTTCTTTTAACAGATTGCCTAAAACTATCAACTTGTATTCCAGAAAATGACGTTTTTCCAATGGTAAAAGTATTCTACTTTTTTTATTAAATGAAGGGTCTTGAATATAATTCTTAATTAAACACCAAAGTCCTCCATTATTTTTGTAGGTGATAAGATCTGTTGTTGTATACAATTTATGTGTTAAATTTGATATACAAATAGGCATCTCAACAATAGTATCACAGTCTTGAACATTTTTCATGGAAAAAGTTGTTTTTCCTTCGCACTTCAACATTTTTACAATAATAGAATTTTCAGGTAATACCTTTTTAAAATTAGATATTAAAAATGTTTGATTTAATAATCTCTTTATATGATCCTCTGTATGGTATTTCATATGCTGTTTATTTACAAAGATATTTATCCTTTTTAATTTATCTTCTTTTTTGGCTAATTGTTCATTTAGTTTTTCTAATTCTACTGTTTTATCACAGATAGCTTCAATTATTTCATCTAATCCTTTTAACATATTTGATTCTAGTTGCATATAATCACTTGTATTTCGATTACATAAATTTTTCAATTGTTCAATTGGAACTTGAAATAGTTCGCTAGAATTGTTTAGATAAATAATAAACTTGGATTGGTAGACTCTAATACTTTCATAGTGTTTTTCCTCAGTTTTAATTTCTGGAATAGAATTTCCAAATAGGATTGTTCTAGTGTAATAAGTTTTAGTATTATCCGAATATATAAGTAATAATTCGTTTGTGTCACAATTGTCGACAGTAGCACATATAGTCTTCACATTTGTTCCGAGAACAATTTTGTCATATTGTAATTTATTGTCCACAACTTGCATTAATACAGCTATATTAGCACTAGTTTGTAAAATGAAGCCTATTATTTTGCCTTGTTTTTCTATTGCATGAATATTTTTTATCAAATAATCACACCTGTAAATAATCTGAACTGCTTGATTATACATCTTAAATAATCTGTTATCATGGCTAACAATACATACATCAACATTGTCATTACTATCATTTGAAAATAGTAGTTTACATAATGATTTATCAATTTTGTTACAATTTAATGACAAAACATGAATATCACTTTTTGGTGGTTTAGAAAAAATCTGATTTAAAGTTTTTTGTCTTTTATCTTCTAAAATAATCCCTCTTTTTGTACATGGTGTAAATACTTCACCAAAGCTTGAACCAAGTTCAATGCCTGCTCTGCTCAAGCTAGCAAATCCTAAATTACCTGTTAATTTGTAAATCCCAGATGGATGACAAAGAACAAAAACTCTTGTATCAAATTCTCTTATATCTTTTATATTTGCAGGTGCTCTTAAAACTTCCAATTCTTCTGTTGAGTTTTGATATATGTATGGAAAACAGATAAACTTATTTTCATTCCAGGCAAAACAAGTATTAGTACCATAAAAATTCAGTACTATGAAATCCTTTGGTTCAAAACTTTCAGAATTGGTTTTGATATACATCTTTAATCAATAATTACTAATCTAATAACAAAATTAATAATTCACATGTACTCATTTTATATATGAATATTTTCAAAATAACAATAAAACCACACGATAACCTATAGATATCATGTTATCATGTAATACTATATATATACGAAATATCTATATAAATATATTATATTCTGCACTATATATACAATTCACGCATAATTGTAATATAATATATATATTATACACGTGGCCTACGATATAAATGAAAGTATAATACGTAAACGCCATAAACGTATTGTACTAATCTATATATATATATTATATCCTATAAACCTATATATATATATATATAACCAATAATTATACTATACCTACCTAAGTAAATACAAATTATTTAACTGAGTATATTTTCATTCGGTAATAAAATTAAACATAATAATTTAATCTAAAATTGATAGCAACTATGTTATGGGAATGAATGAATTCAAAATTTTTCTTAAATATACGGATTTTTCTTTTAGGCTTTTGCATGTAAAAGTTAATGTCCTTTAAAATTCTTAGAACATAAGAATAAATAAATAAATACCTATTTTTCAAACCCTGAAATAATTAATAATATCAATAAATGACTCAAGAAAGTTAAGCAATTAAATTTACATTCATTTAAGTCTTTTAAAAATTTTTTAAAACTTAAATTTATGAAAACGAAAAGTGATTAAAACAAATTTCAAAATATCCAACATTATTTATTTGTTATTACTTCATATACTTCGTTTAACATTTAAAATGTAATAAAAATGTACAGTATTTATTAATATCAAATTTTATGATAATAATAATATTTGATTTTATCTCAACATCATAAATTGAACGTACGTGGTCAGCTTACAAATAGAAATAATTTATTTTTTGCATTACGATGCTTATAAAATGATTATAAAAAAAAAACAATTTTTTCATTCAGGTATTGCAAAAGAGGAAAAATAATTTACAGATTCAGTTGCAGTTGAGAATACCAAATTATATACAGGATGAATCATTTGAACAGCATTGATTTGCTCTGGTCCGATTATTACAGATTGTGGAGAATTTTGTGCAACTGAAAGCCCACTTAGACCGTAACATGTATGGTATATATCACAATTCCTGAAAAAAGAAAAGTTTAGATTTCATCCAATATAACTTAGATCAATAAATTATAATTTTATGTTCATACTTTTCAGGTTTATCTAACAATCCTCCATATGGATGTTGACAGCAAATCAATAAATATTCTTGTAAAGCTGCTTGATCAAACAACCAATGCTCCAATATAATTTTTTTTTCCTTTGCTAATAATGTATGTATTAAGGGAAATGCTCCACCTTGCCAAAATGAGTAACACCCATCAACTAATTTATTTGTCCGTCCCTGAAATCCTCCTTCTAAACGCATTTGTCTATTAACAATCCAGCGCTAAAAATATTGAATTTATTAGTAACTTATTTATAAAAAAAATTTTGTGTGACATAATTTACAGAATATATTCAAATTATTAAATTTATTATTAGCAAATATTTCTGTAAAATTAAATTTAAATTGTACCATAAAAGCAGATAAGTTAAAAGTATCAGTTTTTCCTAATAAAACAAGAGAAGCTAATCCACAATACGCATAGCCTCCATGTGCTTCCATGCCTGGACAGCCACCAAATCCTCCTTCCCATGTTTGACATTTTCCTATCCACTTTTCTGTATCTTTAAAAATTTCAGGAGTATATACATTTGTGAGTTTAGCCACAACTAAAGCACAGTATACTCCTCTTATATCCACTTCACCATCCACATGCATACAAAAACTTCCATCAGAATTACGTAATGACTTTAGGAACTGATAAAGCCCTTGCCTGGAAATAGTAGTTAATGCATATACATGCATGTAAAAATTAAAACAATTATTGAAAAGTATTTTTTAATTATTTACCTATTAATTATGTTATATGCTTCTTTTGTACCAATAATGCAAAGTGCATTAACTGCAGCATAAGTAGATGCTAAATGAGGGTATTGTCCTGGACCTCCTCCAAATCCTCCTTCTGGAGCTTGGCATTTCGCTAAAAACTGTGCAACTTTTGAATAGTCTTCATCTTCTAATCTTCCACCTAAAAGATGAAGTGAATGTAAAATCCAATAGCACAACCATGGCCTGCTGGAATCTAAACACTGAAAAAATTAAATAAAATGAATAACATAATATATAATCATAATAATTTATTATTCAATTTAACATACTTCATAAATTTTAGAGAGATGAGTCAATGAATTTTTCAAAAAATGAATGTGTTTATATTTATTTAATATTGGTTCCTTTTCAATTTTGTATAGTTCAAGTACATTTTTCTCTACGCGACTCTGAAAAAAGTAGTAATAAATACCTTTGATTATTACTTAAAATTATTAATTAAAAACAAAATAGATAATTACTTGTTCTTTAGAAGTTGCAGTTTCGTATGATTCAACATTTTGTTGTTCCTTTAAAACTTCAGCATAACTTCTTGTAGTTTCTTTTACATATATATCATCGAGTGACATGATCTATCAAATAAAAACAAAATAAAATAAAATGGTGAATCTTTTAATTAAGATCAAATATCATGTGTAAAAACATTGTACAAAATTAAGTTATAAGTAATTAAAACAATAGGATTTATTTTAGAGTTTTATACTTACTCATAAAAAGTATTTTCATTAGAAACATTAATTAATAACTATTTTCTTGAAAAGAAACAAAAATTTGCTTTTTATTTTTATTTCTAAGGAGTAAAAAGATTGTTTTTTTCATTCACGAGGGTTATTTTCTTTATTTTACAATTTTACACATTGTATATCTAGATTCTAAGAGTGTTGTGTAGATGTAGAATAATAGACTATACTGAGTATACTGACAAGTCATTCTTATAGTTGTCAAGAATTTCGACAAAGAAATTGTCATGTTTAGTTTACTGTAGAGTGTGTCAGTGTGTAGTCATAGTGTAGCTGTGTAGCAGTAGCCAGAGCCCGCAGTAGTCAGTAGCCGTAGGGCCAAACATTTAAATTTATTTATTATTGGTTTTATTTATTAAAAAATTAATTAGGTATTCCTATAATCAATCAATGATTTCAATAGTTTCATAAAATTACAGCAAATTTTTCAGTGAAATTAGTTATTTTAATTTTATGTTACTTTAAAGTATCAAAAAATTAATTTATATATTTCGATTTAGACCTATACATAATAAATAATACATTACTTTTACTTCTACTCTCACCGGTTTACATTGTATATAATGTAACTATATAATAGCTATGCATATAAGCGAGTGACTGGTAAGTAGTAGCAGTCGCATACTCTATCCAATACAAGACCCGGTCCAATATCATAAAATTTACAAAAGTAGACCAGCCGTAAAATATATATATATATATATTTAATATGTTTATTATAATTTTATTGATTCTTGTTTATTATACGAATTAAATAGAGATAGGTAAAGTGTGAGATAAATAACTGTGTGATGATGATAATTAAAAAATAAAACAATATACCTACCACTTGCAGATGCGGAACGCACCTACTGCGTATATGACGTCAGTATGACTCCACGTCGACCACCACGATGAAAACTGGATTTAGGAGTTAGGACTGTCATTGATCATTAATTTACATTTGCGGCTTACTGCCGTAGTCTAATAAGTATAGGTACTGCAGTATAGTGTGAAATATGAAAATCACGGATACTCAAATACGTATGTTCTCAGTGTAGTTAAAACAGTGAGCGATTTCCACGGTTAATAACAGCTATAACAATTCTGCGTGTATTCAGCTCTTCAGAATTGCATAAGGTCGTATTGTCACGTAGATTCAATTGAACATACGGGCCCTGCGAAACCGCAACGAAGAGGGTGGAAACAAGCTTATTCAGATCGTGAAGACACCAGCCGCATCGTTTATTGAATTTTCTCGTAATGTGAGCGTTTCTGAGTACGTAGAAGAATCAAAGTACACTGAAAATGAAGATCAAATTTGCATTCAGTGTCAGCCTTCTGGTCCTTTTCCTTATTGGATTCACATCGGCCAGAATTCATAAATTTGATATAAGAGTACGTATTATCATTATTAATCTTTGTGTTCAATAACGTGTTAGTCATTCTTTATATAGTCCACTTTAATCACATAAAGAGCTTTCAGTAAATAGAACAATCATGTATGTATGAATGTTTACAGAATGACTTCAGACGTTTGATATCTTTGAGTACTTTTGGATTCTACAAAGATGGAATCTTGAACGTGAACTTGATCAATTTCAAGGCTGTACCTTTCGATGAGAATGCGGTGGTAAGTTGATTATATCAAAATATTAAATATTATCTATTTGCCAGAACAGCTATATCTCTAACATTGATCAACATATAATTATAATTGTTTATGCTCGATAATAGTTTGGCTTTAGTCTGGACCGAAAGCTAAGTGATGCTATGAATCCTTACTTAGACAGTCACGATAAATGCATTCTTCAAGGTCCATTTAATTCAAAATCTGATTACGAGCAAAAGGATGAAACTGCAGTCATATACTTCACTTTTGACTTGAAACATTTACAGTATGTTGATTACTATTCTAATTAATACAACAATAATTCTTAAAATAAAATAATACTATCTAAATTATAGATTGAAGGTAAACTGCAGCAGTAATGTGCACTCAGTCCATATTTATAAAAATTCGAGTGTCATACGAATGGTTAGAGACAAGAGGGGTTCTTTGCCTGCAGGATTGAGTGATACTGCATTGTTTCCACGAAAAAAAAGAGACACATTTCCTCATGGTAAATAATTTATTTATTTTTCTAAACCTTTAATTTGTGAATACAAAGTAATTTACTTGAGAAGGGATTATCTTTTTATAGTCAACAATATAAATTATAAATATGTCAACACTTTGTAGTAAGACATTTAACTGACAATGAATGTATGTAACTAAATCAACATGCTTATCTTTGGCACAAATCCAGGTAGTTAAATCCTCATGTAAATCCCTATAAAAAATGAGCATCACTACCAAGAGAAAGTATAAATAAAATTAAACAAAATTACCATTGCTTAATGGCAGCTATAATTCAAGTGCATTGCACCTTGTATTGCTACTCAATTTATCTTATTTACTGACATGTAACTTAGTCTATTTACAATAGTAAACGGAAGAACTTGAAATAGAACTATCACCATGCAAAGATTATTCTCAGAGCTTTGAGAAGTTAATATTAGAGTTGATCTTGAAAATAAACGGTTGGCTATAAAAACCTATCGTTGAAATAATTCATTGTATCCATATTATATATTAACAAAATTTTGTATAACTATATTTTTCTGAATTTTAATTTTTTTAATGTTTATTATTAATACTAATTTGGTTAACTTATAAAATGTATGCTTATTCTAAAAATTAAATTTCCAAAGGAAAAAATACATAAACAAATTATGAAATTAATGAAATTTATTGTTTTATAGAAAAGTAAGAGACCTTACTAATTAATGACAAAATCAATCTAAGCTAATCTAGAGTGGAGTTTACTTTTGCAATTCTAAAAATAATACGGCTCGTCCTCAATCTTATAAATAACATAAAACTTCGGTACTTCTCGACTTTCAAATTAGGCAACTGCGTTTCTTTAACGCCGTGGTTTGCGATTATTTAAAAGCGTTGCATCTTTGCCAGTTTTTACGTACACGTGATCGATCTTCTGTTCTATTTTCGTTCGCCGACGCAAAATCGATGATGCCGATCGAAGTTTTGAAAATTTATTTTAGATCTTAATTAAAATTTTTCCTTATATAGACAATTTAAATTTTGCAGAGAATGAAAAATCAGTGGATAGTGCAAAGATAACGCAAGAAACCAGCGCTTGCTTGCAAACACTACCAATGACTGTGAGAGAAATTGAAGGTGAAAAATATTACAATACTAGCTTTGCTATGTATGTTGCAAATGAAGAAGAAGAGGGATTGTATAATTTATATTTTCATAGCTGTCCTAATTATAAGCAGCGAGTTTCGGTCAATTTTTCGGTAAGAGTTTTGAAAGATAATTTAATTTATTATTGATTTTTATTTTCATTTTTTAACATATCTTTATTTTGTAGATGGAAATAAAAGAAATTAACGTCGATAACTTCCTGAGTGCCGGCGAAATGCCATTACCTGAACTGTATTTTATGATGGCACTTCTATTCTTTCTTTCAGGCTGTTTTTGGGTATTTATTCTCAAAAAGAGCAAGTATGTATAAAGATTACTATTTGGTATTAAAGTACTATATAGAAATCTAAATTTTCTGTTTTTTTTTATAGGCATCCAGTTTTCAAAATTCACTACCTCATGGCAGTTCTTGTATATCTAAAATCATTGTCTTTACTATTTCATGGAATTAATTTTCATTTCATTCAAACAAAAGGAGAACATGTTGCAGCATGGGCTATACTTTATTATATCACTCATTTGTTGAAGGGAGCTGTTCTATTTATTACAATTGTTTTGGTTAGCACTGGTTGGACTTTTATTAAGCATATTCTGGCTGACAAAGATAAGAAATTGTTCATGATAGTTATCCCACTTCAGGTAAAATTGAAATTACTTATTTTATCTATTTTTAAAAATAAATGTAATCTTTCAATTAAAATGATTTCAATCATTATTTTATTTATTACTTATTATAAAACATTATGAAAAAATAATTATCTTTAGGTACTTGCTAATGTGGCTGAAATTATAATTGAGGAAAGTGAAGAAGGCGATGTTGAACATAAAAGGTGGCGCGATGTGTTCATCCTAGTCGATTTGGTTTGCTGCGGTGCCATAATGTTTCCAGTGGTTTGGACCATACGGCATTTACAAGAAGCAGCACATATGGACGGCAAAGCTGCTGCTAATTTGCGCAAATTAAAGTTGTTTAGACATTTTTATATCATGATACTTTGCTACATTTACTTTACTAGAGTTATAGTCTACTTATTAAAGGTAGGATGTTTTTTTCTATTTATTTGATGGCTGTTTTGTTTTCATCTTAAGTCTTTATTTGTTCTTAACAACTATAATTCTTTTTAGATTACTGTACCTTTCCAGTATGAGTGGTTAGACGAAATGTTTAGAGAGATGGCTACTTACGTATTTTTTGTATTAACTGGTTATAAATTTAGACCTGCTTCAGCAAATCCATATTTTACTTTATCTCCTGAAGATCTTGCTCAAGGTGAAGATGACGACGAAACAGATGTTGTGTATGTATTAAAGTAATTCATATATTGCGCGATTTAGAGAATCACTTTCTTGATTTTAATAAGACTGTCACAGTTTATTTTCCAGTGTCTCAGGAAACAGTGGTGTAACTGAAGGTCTCAGCAAAGTGAGTAAAGTGACGAAAGTTAACAGGCCAATAACATCCGAAGTGCCGTCTACTCAAGAAGAAAGGGACAATCTAATAAGTAAAAGGGAATCCTCACATGAGTACGACTGAACATATATTTTCTATACATAAATATATGAAAATTATATGTGTGTGATCAGTTTTTGATATAAGCGTTTAATGAAACACGTAAAGGTTAAAAAAGGCTTCTTCCAATCGTTTCATGAACGTTTGATACATGAGCTCAGAGCTTGACTTGAGGGAACAAATCAATCTATACATGTTTTTAAAGATGATTTCAATGTTCACATGTGTGAAGTTATAATATGAAAGAACTTACTATTTATTTCTTTATAACGACTTAATACTTTTTTCTTTGTCTTCTAATGTTCTCTCAAAACTAAAAAACATGGTCTTTCTTCCTACAGATACAAACTAGAGCAGCATTTCTCAGACTGACAGAATAAATATTTTTTTTTAAAAAGCTGAAACCTCAAAACATTCCGCAAAAACAGTGTAATATTTTAATCTTATTGTTTTGAGGAATGTATTTATTTACTTTAATTGAAAATTGTCATGCATCAAGTCTTATTTATATACTCCTAATTTAAGAATATTTTTTACTAGATGTTACTGTTTTCATTCCACATAATTACTCCTTAAAATTAAAGACTACTAAGAATTAAAAAAAAATTTGCTACTTTAATATTAGAACGGAACAAAGAATAAAAGAAATATTTTATCTACCAGTACAATAATCTATAATGATTACATTCCATTTCCTGGTGAGTAATTTTTTTTTAATAAACGGATACAATGTAACAATTTAGCACAAAATTTACTATCTTTCATGTATTTGTGCAAATTGTAATAGTATTTACATTATGTCATATCTCTAACTGCAAATTACTGTTTTAATGTATTCTTAAATGGATTTTTATTTTATTTTACAATTATAACGCGTACTATACTAAAACGTTACATATAACATTATATATATAAATCTTTAAGATTAAAGCAATTTTTAAATGTAAAAATGTTATTTTTATGTTAAATTTATCACTGCTACAACATCTTTTACTTTGATAACAAAAACATATTTTTAAATATGAAAAATGAAAATAATTTATATTTTTTCAAAAATAAGAAAATGATTTACATTTTTAGTAGTGGATAGAAAGAAAATTGACAACTAATATATAATAGTTTATTGTATATACATAAATTTAATTTGCATATTAACTATTTGCGTGAAATGATTTTATTATAGATAATTTTGACCAGTTAAAAGCATATTACGTTTTGAGTGTTAAGTACAGTCTTCAGTTGATGAACCAGTCAAAAATATTTGTTACGTTTATGGATCTGAGCATTTTCTAATAAGGCTGCATAGAAGATGTAGATAATTTTTTTTACTTATATAAAATATAGTTAAATATTACATTAATCGAATAATAAGTATAATATTTAATTATTATAGATGTAAAGTATAATTTTACTATTTTATAATGAACTAAGTTACACGAAATCTCTGAAAATGTAATATAGCCTTAATTTCAACATTTTCAAATAAATATTAAACATTTTAAGTTGGTTCACGTAAAACACGTATTACAACCTTAATTTATTACAAGCTATGTTACATTATAGTTTTATCATGTGATAAATTGTTAAAACCAGCTAGTATAAGAATTTTATGCAATATTAACTGTATATTAGATTAAGTATTCTAAGTTGACAAGTAACAAATAAAATTTGAATTGTTTATGATATTTGTATTGTTATTAATTAATTTATATATTTATTTAACCAGAGTGAGTACATTACATTAAAAAAGGTAATCAAGCAGAGGAAAACAGATTCCTGTTCGCTGGTCCGGCATACATAGATACTTAAAAACTAAAAAGCTAACTCTTTGGTAAGTGATTTACGACTTTCTCAGTTTGAACAAAACAGAGATAGTGCAAAACACTTACAGACCTAAACCTACTTAAAAGCTAAATCTTAAAACTAGAACGAGAAGACAATTTTGTCATAACATTTCATATATACTTTTCATTTTATAACATTATTTATATTTTAT
>UELV01079547.1:0-39263 GCA_900490015.1 Megastigmus stigmatizans | reverse complement strand
GAGAGAGAGAGAGAGAGAGAGAGAGACTAAAACCCCCCTGATCTGCATTACATAGGAGGACGCGAGAGACAGGCACTGCATCAACCACCCGAATAATCTCTCACAAATCATTTCCCCGTTATGTACACACTTGGCCGCGCTCGCTTCGATCGCCTACATGTACCTAATACGCACACATACAGAGAAAGAGACCTGCAAACAGAGAAGTAAGCGCGGAAGAAAGTAATTCCGGTGCCAAGAGGCAGCAGCTTCTCGCCGCCGTCGCGGAAAGGAAAATAATCCGCGGGAAATAAGGCACGGAAGCGCTCTGAGTGAGTGAGAGAAAGAGAGAGAGAGAGAGAGAGAGGGAGAGATAGAGAGAGAGATTGTGGGGAGGGGGCAGTCAGGTGCGGCTAATCGCGCTATTAGCGAATATTGTCCGAGAGAAGAAGAGAAAGGAAGAGTATAGCGGATCGAAAGACATCTCTTCCGCGCCACCGGAGAGAAAGAAGTCTGCTGCTACTGCTGCTGCTGCCGCTCGTGAAAGAGAGAGAGAGAGAGAGAGAGAGAGAGAGGAGGAGGAGGAGGAGGAGGAGGAAAAAGAGATCGTTCGTTAGAATTATCTTTGCCGACGTCAGGTGCGCGTAATCGTGCGGACTATTAAGGATTTGCGCGCCGGGGCGTCCGGGAAAACGGGGCGAATTTTCTTTTAGGACTCTCTGTCTCTCTCTCTCTCTTCTCTCGACTCTGTGCGCTCGCGTCTCCCCGCGAAATGAGAAAAGCTGAACGAGAGCTGCCTTACTGCTCGCTAACCCTCTCCCACTCACTCTCTCTCTCTCTCTCTTACTCTCTGTATATAGGGCCGACCGAGAAGCCCCCGGCCAAATGAATATATTCCGCGGATTCGGTTTTTCGGTCGCGTCGCCTCAGTCCTATATATCTATATAGGTATATATATATATATATATATATATGCACATCCCCGGTTAGCCGAGGATATAGAAAGCTCAGCGAGCGCTTGATATTTCGATTGTAGAGGGGGGAATATAGCTTACTTTTTCTTCTTCCCACCGACGCCGAGAAAAACCATTCCTTGCCGTTGCGCGCGAGCTTCGACTAATTATGAATATCTCTTAACTGCTATTATACACGAACGATGATTTATAGAATATAATAATTTAATCGAATGCTGCTATAAACTTATAATGTTCAATCCTGTACTGTGCATAAGGCTATCGTATAAGGGCCAGAGACCATTACGGACCACTTCGTCTTTATCCTTTTTTTTTTCGCTACGAATCGATATTATATAGGAATATAAGTATCGCGGCGCGGAGCTTTTAGTTTTATATACGCGATACGGGTGCTGGTGCAGCGGTAGAGCTGAGCTTTCATCGAATTTACGAGCGTGTTGAAAAGTTCGTAACAGTGACAAATGCACGCGTATATACCTACGCGGCGGCGCTTCTTGCGTTGCTTTAGCGAATAATGCATATACACATCGCAGTACATACATGTATACATACACACGTACACAGCTGGCACACGTCGGACAACTGTTGTATTATGCTTCTCTCTCTCTCTCTCTCTCTCTTTCTCTCGCGCGCGCGTTATGCCGCTATTTTGATTTATGCTCGTTACGGAGATACTGACAATGACCCACGCACCAGTAAAAGGATATATACCGAGATGAATAAATATTCGCGACTAATCGTATTGTATAATACTTGTGATAATTTTATATTACTTTTTTTTCTTTTTTTTTTTCAACTTTCAAGTGGTATTATATTTTAGATTTTAAAGAACACGCGATAGGCTGCTTATAGAATAATAAAAAATCTGGTATTAAAAGAAATGCACACAATGCACATTCATTAAACTAAGTATTAGACCCCACAGTCATTTGCCATAAATATATTTGTTCCTGCAGCAGTGTGTTGTTAAGTGTAGAGAGCGCGATATTACAAGGCTATATAGCGGGGAGCACAATGCACCCTCTCTCTCTCTCACGGCGAATGAATACAACGCTTAATTGAGTAGTCAGACCTTCGTCACTTTAATTAATCGTCATAAAGAGCACGATTAATTATGAATTTTACAATTAAGTGGCTGTTTCGGACGACTTTCTTCCTCCAACGCGGCGAATAAAGCAAACACAACCAAGGGCTTCGTCTGTGTCCGAAATATAATACGCTAAAATTGCTTGGATATGCATATTTTATACCGGCGTGCATTGCCGCGATTCATATTATACATATATTATGATGTGCATTTAACGTAAGATACTTGGGTGAGTCGCTCATTGCTTTTTGAACGCGAAACAAAGTGGCCCAGGGACTAGATTGGACCTTGCGCAAGTGCACTCTTTGCTGAAAATGCACTTTGGATAGAATTAATAATTTAGATATTACGAGCAAAAATGGATACCGCATTTATACATGAGCTCGGCGCTTCGCGACACACAATGCGTTGGTTCGAAAAAAAAAAAATTATCGATCCGAAAGTGCAGACGCCTGTCGATCCCTAATAAACGTGTATACAATGTAAATGAAATCCTCTCGTATACCAGGAACACTGTATAGAGCAATTTGTAACGCAGCACCAGCTCAACTACCTGGGATTACCTTTTTCCCATGGATCGAGGTCTCTCGAAAATTTAATTACAACCGCCCCGGTCCCTGCACCTCGCAAGGCCAAAGTCTGATGCAGCCTGGGCGTACGTGTGTAGTATAAGCGGGAGCTCCCTCGTGAGTTAGGGAGTCACGTATAACGCGCGGCAGGGTGGATGGGGAGAAGGGGGGTGAAAAGCTGCACAGTCAGCCCCGGTGATCTTCGACTTTGACTTGAGGAGTGGGGGACGGACGGGGGGACGGACGCTGCTCGACGTGTCCTCGCCTCCTCGGCTCCAAAGTTTTGAATAAATTAGCCTGGGAGGATTTCGCGTGAGCTTCGACAACTCCCAGCGTGATTTCTTCCTTGCTACTACTACTACACCCGTCAACTGTCGAGTTTATATTATAACGTTATATAATATTTTGACGTTGGGAGATATTAGTCTGTTACTCGGAATAATGCAATTATCGCTGATGGAGTTTGCGTCGAGTATTGCGGGATGTAGTCCTTGAATTGACGAGGTGAGTTTGCCTCGAGAGAGAGAGAGAGAGAGAGAGAGAGAGAGAGAGAGAGAGAGAGAGGATGATTTCAAACAAATCGTGCCAGTTTTTATGGCGGCATTGGATGGAGCTTGCGGCTCATTTTGAAAAGCTGTATCGTGTGTGTTTCGAGTGTATCAATCGGTAAACAATTTCATCGAAGTCCTCGTTAAACGATATTTAAAGTAAGTTTATCAATGCACTTGTTAAGCAATTTATACGCCTGCCACATTTGCATTAATAAAAAAGCTCAACGTATATTCATTATATATTCCTTGTCATTTCCATCCAGGTAAATGCATAAGGTACAGATGTGCAATCATCCAAGAAACAATTTTACTTAAAGTTTCCCACGGGGAATGAATATTGAGCACTTTCATTGTGTTCCAAAGTGACATTGGGCGCGACATCGTGAAATACGACTACCCCATTACTTAAGGGAGAGTTTAATCTGTCTTACCTTCCCTCAAAAAGGTTCCGTTCAAGGGGAAAACGAAGTGAACGCGTTTTTTTTTAACTTCTTCTTGGCGCTAATCGTAGCGGAAAGTTCGGTGAACGTTTGAGGCGAAGATCGGAGAGCCGCCGTTACACAAAGAAAAATCCTTCACGATAGTCTGACTCTCTCGCATTTTCCGATCGTTGGACTAAGTGAGGTTTTTTTTTTTCTACATATATAAAAGTTTGAATGATAATGCTTCGGGTATATTTTAATTGTTATGAAATTATTACGATTAATGGATTATTACTGAAAAGAAATACTTATAATTGTACATTTACGTTAATTCGAATAAATCCGTGCTGCTTCTATAGCCGGCTTAATTTTTTACATTAAAAAAATGCGAACTGTATCTGCATAATACGATTTTATGCGGGACAAGTTTTATTTTTCAACTATGCAGACAATGAGAGAATAAAACGTATTTCCTTGGCTGTATAGGTTTTTAAATTTATAAAAATATGCGTTACAGTGTAGGTATAACATGCGAATGTTATTATTGTCAGCGTAAAAAAAAAATAACTAAATACTCAATAATAACTGGAAATAC
The DNA here is from genome assembly GCA_900490015.1 of Megastigmus stigmatizans. Classification (NCBI taxonomy): domain Eukaryota; kingdom Metazoa; phylum Arthropoda; class Insecta; order Hymenoptera; family Megastigmidae; genus Megastigmus; species Megastigmus stigmatizans. Next base: position 35,086 of record UELV01079547.1, on the reverse strand, counting down.
TCAATAATATCCGAAATTCGTTGTAAAATCACGCAATACCGTCGACCGACACGACGTACGCCACATCTGATTTTAAACTACGCGCGATATTTGCCCAAACAACAAAAAGATAAACGCTCGCCACCATAACAGAGTGAAAAAAACAAAAGCGATCCACGCGTAATTTGGACAATATCCACGCGACAAATTGAATCCGACGTCGGTGCGCGGCGCTGTCCCCAAAATAACCGCAATTACAACTGTCAAATTCAGTTAACTCGGCCGCGTAAATCCCAACATGGCCTGAACCTCCGTTCTCTCTGTCTCTCTCCCTCTATCGCTCTCTCGTAACCCTAATTCCCACCACGCTTATTCATCAGCGATCCGTGGAAAATAAGTTTGCCAATCCAATTCGGAATCGTCGGAACGCGAAACCCACCGCGCGTATATTTGTGCACCTTTATACACGTGCACTGCGTGTTTGACGTATGTACACCCAAAGGAGCTTCTATCCCTCCTCCATCCCCTCACCCCGTCCTCTCTCTCTCTCTCTCTCTCTCTCTCACTCCCTCCTCTCAGTCCCGCTTGACGTGTATGGATATGGCTGCAGCCGCAGCATCAAGCCATCTAATACGAGCCGTCGTCATTGGCTTACCCGATCCGACTGCTACTACTGACGCGTTAAGGACGTTCGACTGATTTCTGAGGACTGACTGGCTTGAGATGCCCTACAACACTTTGATATTGGCGAATGCGCTACTTGAGTAGACAAATTTTATTGGGCAGTTGAGATTAGTAGCGATAAATATAGTTGGGTGATTGTGCTTTGATAGTCCGTAAAGAGTTAAAGACTAATGAACTGATGAGTCTTAAAGGTTTTCACAGTCCATAATTGAGAATCGTAAAGTAATTTTAACAAGAGGATTGAAGTGTAATATTTCTTTTTATCGTGATTGCATTCTAGTTTAAGTATATTTCTCTGTTTATTTGCGAATATATGATAGAGTTGTCATTAAATCAATATAATTTGCGAATATAGATGACTATTTTAATAATTAACTTATATAATTTTGGTATTAAATTATAAGTAAATAATTAGTGAAAAATATTGTACTACACTTACTATGAATGAAAATCTACGTTATGAATGTAGCATCACTGTATTTCTGTAATTACTCAAATGCCATAACATTATATATGTAACAACAATAATATAATTTATCATTTAAAACGGATTAACTTAAAATACTTGCAATAACCATTACTCGTATACAAAATAAACGTAACCAACAAACAACGGTAGAGATCATAAAAAAATTACAGTCTCTAAATCGAAAGTATATATATATATACTCTTATCAGTGGCATTTCACAAATGTAATCCACGTTTCGGTTCTGAAAAAATTCCAAACCAACGCCACGCGCGCGAAATGGCCGTTTGTAAAATTGGTTACCCGCCAGAATCTCTGGCCATTCCCGCAGGTGTGTGCTGTGTGTAACATTTCGCGCTCTGGTTTATTGATAAGAATGGCGCGCACGGCGGTGTTTTCGGACGGGATGGGGTAAGGGAGGAGGAGGCCTGTAGTAGCAAGAATTTTCACGCACTCGCAGGCATAAACCGGATCATGATTTTTATGCCACCGAGCGCTGCGCCCTGTTCATTTATAATTCAGGGACCATTCGACAATTCTATCCTGGATACGAGTGACCGTTTCCCCCCCCAACTGATTCTTATTGCGCCTGAATTTTTCAACGAGAGAACGGGACGATGGACTCGACTGTCGTTTCATCGATTATTTCTTTTGATAAACTTATCGTTCGATACGTCTAGTCTACTTTTAATTTTAGTTTAATATATTCATGATTTATATTTAATCTATACCTTTTTTTTATTTCTTTTGGAGTACAATTTCTTAATTTATTAATTTATTAATCAATTGCTCAATTAGTAAATCTTTTTTTAATGATCTCGCAAAAAGTTTGTCAAGCTTAAAAGACTTTTTCGATATTAACAAAGTGCAATGGAGTATTAAAATCGAAATTGTGTGTAATACAGTGCAAAATAATCGATTTTCATGGAAACCAAATTTCGCCAATATTTTCAAAATGTCAAATATTACACTCGATTGAGTTACAGACTCCATTACTTTGATGCAATGAAAATTGTTTATGCAGTTTTCCTTTATATCCAAACTGACAAATTGAGGCAAAAAAAGGGAGAGCAAACGCGCGACCTTTTTTTTCTTTCTTAATTAAGATTAGTCGTACATACTGCAGAGAATAATTGCCTCGTTATACTGAAAATGAATGTTCATTTACACTAAAAGTGGGTGAAACAAATCTTTTCTTTTCTGAAAACGCTTTGATGTTTGGGAGTAACTTCAAAGAGGCGAGTTTCCATCGCGAATCCTTTCTTTTATGAGAATCTGGGAGTATTTCGTTTTATATAGTGTTTTTAATATAGAAACATCAAAGCGCGCAAAGTTATCTATGGAAACAGGGAAAATAGAACGTCTTTTTATTGGGTTGTAATGTTACTTTTACTCCCGGGCCCGACATTCAGAATTGCAAATTGAGCACCAAGTTAATTTTATATGCGTTGTTATAAAGTCCACGTTAAACAAATCTCTGGAATATCGAGTTTCTAGTATCTTTTATACAGCCGATTTAACGCCATATAAAGTCACTCGGTTAATATTACCTGATTGCGTCCAGTATTAAATAACATTTAGCTGTACAAATTATACACATGAGTACGAATAAATTATAGCCTTAAAATTAAACACACAATTGGTTTATCAAAATAGGTTCGCAAATAAGAATCAATCGTTCACAAAACTAAGTTCTAAAAGGTTATTTAAAGGGTCGAAAAAAACTTCTTTTACTTATATTATACAACAGTCTGACCTCGAAGAAAGAAAGGTCGCGAGAAATTCTACCACTTTTAATTAGAGCGGTGTATTGAATTACATAAGCCAATATTTAACTCGCTCGGCTAATATATATGTACAGCGACAGGACAATTAAAGTGTGTATACTAGAACGATTTTTCTTTCGACGTCGTCGTCCGTCTCGCTCTTCTGAATCATTAAGTATTTAGTGTTTGAAAATACAATAAAATTTTGTACAGCAGAAAATTTTTATTTATAAACATAGTAGATGTTATCGTTCCAGTTTATATGCATTAAAGTTGAATTAATAAAAGATGATCATCAGAGAACCAAATTGCAATTTTGTTTGAAATTTTTAAAATTCCGACGTTTCGAAGATCTTGAAAAATTACCTACCTCATCCGGCAATGCCCATAGACGTCAAAAACACATGGTTCTATGATTTTTAAGTAACTAGTAAGTTATCAAAAGCCGTAGCTACTTTTTTGCCGCTTAACACGTATTTCTTCCTGAGCCTCGCGAGGGGCATAGAAATCTATGCCGAAAGGAAATTTTTATTTATCGCGATAATAATAATCGCTCGGCGTCGCATCGCAGCAATTCCAATTTGGAATCCTAACGAACCGAGAACCGGAGGCCGCATGGCTCCGCGAAGAAAATCAATCCATATTCCCCGACTTTATAATGCAACTCTCAATACTGCAGAGATACAACAACACACCTATACGATAGGACCTTAATTAAAATCATAACTCGTGCGAAAACGCGGCATGCGAAAAAAAAGGCTGAAAAAAAGTTCAGTCTCGATTCGACGCGCAAAACAGGAAGCGAACGAGAGAGTGTGCGTGTGAGAGAGAGAGATACGGCGAGATAAGAGATATAACCCGTTCAAAAAGGGGCATATATACACACATATATATATATAGGTGCTGCTGTATCTCTTGCTCTATCGCAGTCTCTTTCATGCCACCCACACCCAACATCGGCAAAGTTCGTTCGTCGTGTTTAACCAGGGTTCGCTATCGACCCCTCTCTCTGCCGCGACTCTCTCTCTCTCGGTGGAAAACTCCAAACGAACGAGGGAGAGAGGCGAGAGAAGAGAGGAATATACACGCGAACGCGACGCAAAGCGCGCAGACTCCGACGAGCAGCAGCAGCAGCAGCAGCAGCAACGCATATATACGTGTATAGTAGGAAAGAGTGAGAGAGAGAGGAGCTCCCCGCGCGCGGGTTCTCCAATCGATTCCAGATTTTCCGGCGCGCTTAACGATACCAAGAACCAGCCCCCGAGAGCTAGAGAGAGGTGACTCTCTCTCTCTCTCTTTCGGTCCTTTTCGAGCGCTTATCCGTTTAGTGCCGCCCGACACACCTCTTCTCTTTCTCTCTCTCTCGTTTGCTGTATCTCCTTCTATTCCATGCACTTTTCTGGTACAGCGCGCGTCTGGATGAGAATTATTATGTATTCTGATTGAGGCTTTACGAATTGCTAAGGCTCTGCGATCTGTAAGGTCGTTAACGGGTGTTGACGAATAGATCAAATCGGTTGACTTTTCCTGCCACCAACTTTTATTTGATTTATCGTGTGTGCGAGCTTTAATTCAGTCGACAGGTTCTCAATAATTGCTCGCGAATAAATATCACGTGGAAAAGGAAATTTCCTTTATCAGTAAGTGGGCTGAATGCGGTAAAGACATTATTTCGATATTAATTGTAGAATTAAGTGGTAGGATCGTGTAACGTTGAGAATATAACGAAAACGGAGATGAAGTAAGGAGATGACGTAACTTATCATTGGAAAGTTTTATTACAACTCCATACGGCAAAGAAAATGTCTTCTCGCAGTCATTATTAGCTGATAATATAATTAATTATATGTTTAAGTCATTAAGGTATTATTATCATACAAGTATAAGTTACTTATAATAAATTAAGTAACCGCAGATTTGATCGAAATGTCTCATAATATATATATTATTATATATAAATAAATTTTCTATATAATATATGTACAAAGATTTAAATAATAAAATCATTCAAACATTGAGTCCTTGAGCTAGATTTTTATTCCGAAATAAAAATGTGCGAGCGGAATTCTCGATAAAAATATAAAAGCCACTCTCCACATAAAACTTATATTCCACTGTTTGAAATATGATTTTTCAAGTTACTATGTGAAAGAAAAAAAAATATAATTTACTTTATTTTTCCAGCCGTTTAAAATCTAATATTAGCATATATATACCTTTTGCTGCGCGCTATCGAAACTTTTATAAACAAAACTTTTACTCCAGTCGTGCATAAACATATATATTGCTGAAAATATTAGATTTTTGTTTACATTTGTTTACATATTTCCATAAATTATTTTATGTATTATAAAGCCCTGAAACGATACAGCTGCAAATCAGTTCATTTTTAATGCCGTGCGCAATTATTTTCAGGGAGCAAAATTTCAAATGCACAACGCTTTGCACTGCAACATTTTATATTTCCAATGGTGTTCGCGATAGTTTTTACGTACCAGTCCGTCCAAAATGCAATGCTTCATCAGCATCGTATATACAGGCGGTCGTAAAGCAAAGAATAAGTGACTGTCAGTAAAAGAGGCAAAGGCTATACAGACGTTGAATCAGGGGGAGTGATATAGAAAGAAAAGACGGGTCTATCCATCATCGTAAATCTGTTCCGCGAGCAAACCACATGCATCAGCATCAACAATCGTATCGCATCGCACTCGACATCGCCGTCTCTCGTCTCTGATCCCACGCCCTGTCAGCTCCACATCAACCCGCATTACACACACACACATATATATATACACACGTATAGCTTGTTTTCCATGCATAGCGCCCACACATTAGATTAGGCTAAAGACGCGATCAAGACGTGCAGGGCGCCGTGTATAATCCATATATAATATGTACGGAGGACTGCATAACCTCCTGAGTCTCGGTGCACAGCGACTTTAACTACTGAAAATTCAATTCGACCCGATTAGTATATAGGACGTTATACACCAGTCCACAGGCGTGATCGGCATACTCGAGTCGGCAGACACTCGGATTGTTGTCACGGCGGGTAAAGGGACAAACGCGACACTCCCTCTCTCTCCTCCACCTTCTTTTTTTTTAGTTGCGTTATCTTCTCTTTTTTTTGCGCCGCTGTTGCCAGCTTTGCCGGTGTCCTCGGCATGCGGAACTGCTGTACAAAGCGCTCCCTTTTCGAACTGGAATTTTCATCTCTGTGTGTGTGTGTGTCCCGGATACCGAAAAGAGGCCGAGAGTGTTATGCGCGTACAGATGTGCGCGCAACTAAAAAAAGAAACGGATGATTTTTTTTTCTTTTCGAGAAAATTCGTGGGTCACATTGTCTCGGATTTTCCGCCTGACGCGCACAGTCGTTTTATTCGCGAACCGAGTTTTTTTTTCCGAGGATCCTTAATAACTTAAAAATAATGTTACGGTGCGAGAGAAGGAAACGAATTTTCCAGCTCCTCCACGAAACTCCTATACCAGCGCGCTAACTAAATCTGATAATTAACTTAAGAGCCAAACGACATAAGGTACGACCGAGCAACGATGCGCGCTGCACCGGAAAATCTTTCCTCGGCTTTTTTTTGCGCGCAGCAGCAGTGGTGCACTCGGCAGGTTCTTATATACCTCCGTCCGCGATTTTCTAGCCGGGGATAAAAGAGAAAACGGACACACACAACCACCGGTTCTCGCACTTATCTCTCTCTCTCTCTCTCTCTCTCTCTCTCTCTCTCTCTCTCTCTCTCTCACTCTCTCCGTGTCAAAGAACGCCCTTATGATATAACCCGACGAGGCGTAAGCTAAGGCGATGAATCAAAGGAAATCATCGGTGGAGGAGCCTGAGCAAGGCTTATTTTACGCCAACTACGACACTCTGCAATTATATTTCCCCTCTCTTTTTTTTTCTTTATCGCTGCTGCTGCTGCTGCTGCTTCTGCTGCCTCTTTGTTGGCTCGAGAGTCCTTTGATACTTGAAATTAGGTGAAAGTGATTTCCGCGCGGCCCTTCCGTTCTGTACTCAGCATCGGATTTTTATGCCAAAGTTGCAGCGCGCTAAAACTTGCAAGGGGAGATGACCAGCCGATGTGGGTCCTCGAATTTTGTTGAAACCTTTTAAGAATTACATTTTGTACAAAATAATCCTCACTCCTCTATACTCATAATCTATATATGTTGTTTTGCAATATATACAGATATACGCTAATGCATAAAATCAATATGGATTGGTGAATATCTTCGAAACTATATTAGGGTCTCATTATTTGGAGAAAACAAAAGTAATTCAAGTCAGAGTTTCGTGGAAATCCAGAATTTCCATCCCTGGTTAACTCCCTCTTAGTCGATATTATTCAAAGCTATATAAAATTTATTCCGATTGTTTCCATCGCTGCCGTTCGAAGGGCCAAAACAGATTTGAAATAGAAGTTTTGCGATCGTGCGACGTAAGTTACGACTGACGCGAACGACTTGGTTCAATTGCATATCGAGCATATAGGTCGTATCATTCGCAACACCGAAACGTTACATACTTCGCGCGTAGTCTCGATATTTCATTCGATTCTATACAATGCATATAATGCACTAAAGCCTGAAAGAATCCTCGTCTTGAAGCAATTTCGAATTTATATGTAATACAAGAAACCGTCCCCGACAATCTCCTTTTCAGAAAATTATTAATCTTCAGGTCGCGCCGCGTTTATTATACAAAGATTAATTCCGAGCGTCGCAGCAGTCCAGCCAATTAACAGCTCGTTGACTGGAAGGAAGCCAAAAAGCCTCGAAGAATTCTCTGCCGACATAAATAAACGCGATCGATATAACATGCTCGTCCAATCAAACGAATAGCGTGAAGCTCTTTAGAAGCTTCGCTTTGCTTAATTGAAAAAAAAGAAAACAAAAAGTTACACAGAGAATAGTAGATGAAGCTTTGGAACACCGCACGCGTGTCGAAAGACAGAGAGAGAGAGAGAAAAAGTCGCGCGAAGCCAGTCGTCAACAGATGTTCGCTCGGACCGCGCGCGCAGTGCACTTTTGCTGCCCCCTGCAAAACTCACCGGCTCGCGGGATATAATTTCATGCGGGGGAAAAAAAAAAGAAGAAGAACAATCCAAAACAAGTAGAAACTTGGCTTGTGCAGTGCTTTAAGCTCAAATTGCCATTCATGTATGTGCATGGCATTGTTTGGGTGGATTCCGCCGGCTTGTGTGCACCAGCGTCTCCGGGGTCCAGGCTCTCTCTCTCTCTCTCTCTCTCTCTCGCTCTCTCTCTCGCTCTCTCTGCTAGACAACGACAAACGTCAAGACTGTGCTGTGCGCGGGGAAGCAGAATATCTACTCCTTTTTGCTGTGAGGGGATGGAGGATACGTCTGTGTGTCTATGTGTGCGTGTGTACCGGGAGACAACTGTCCCGATTTACCGAGAGTTACGCCCTGCGAGTCTGTGCAGTAAGGGATTTCAATGTTATAACGAAATGAATGTTTTTGCCTTACTTCCTGCGTACAATAATATTGTTTCGTGGCTGACGATGGATATTAAAATTGCGTTCTCGTTTTAACCGTGTTTCTTTTTTCCCAATAAACGAGCTGCAGAAATACGTTGAAATATAATATTGAACGAAGTGAATACAGTATTTTTTTTGAAAGTGATTTATTTAAAGCTCAATTCGCCGATAGAGCCGCGCTTAAATTTAAAATTATGAGATTATTACATTTTACGATGTAAGAATAAAAATGGTTTCCGTAAGTAACGTATAGTCGGATAAATGAAATCAATAAAAAAATATTTTTTATCGGAAAAAAATCACTTTATAATTACTGACAGGAAGTGCTGAAATGAGCTCGATTGAATATCGATATCTTTCTAAATCTGGTATAACTTAATGATATTCGAGGTGAAATTTTATCAAAATCTTTTTAACTTTCATTGATTCAAAGATATTCAATTATTTTTAGTTGAGTATTTCTATCTTTATATAATAGCGATACTGGCTATATAAGTATAAACCTCTTTCACATAAATATCTTATAAAGCACCCGAGTCTTGTTTCATCCCCATTCTTCCAAAACGTCCAAGTATATATACAATATATATAACTTCCTTTTCAATTGCATTGTCAAAAAAGCAAAATGCCGCTAAACAGCATCGCGAACTTTGATCTATTTATGCCGTTCTATTTAGCAGTGAGTTGTGGACGCAGTTAACACAGAACGAAACTTTCTGCTTGCGAGTTAGGCGTATAATGCGTTGGTAAATGCCCTGACATGACTATGGCGGGGTGGGAGGATAGCGAGTTGAGCGTTCAACAAACGGATATACATATATATCTGACCGAGCATAGTGAATTTCATGATGAAGAGCTCGTGTCTGTCGTCGTAGCAATTTTATGGAGTTTAAAACATAACGCGGTCCCTCGTTTAACCTCGTTTAATCGACTAATTGCACGAATCGAGTTGTTTCTCGCACTGCGATCAGATTGAGATTCTTTGAATTCAAAGTGCATTAAATCCGCGCATATATAACGTATTTATATCTTGAGTTCCTCAACTGCGTAAGTGAATTATACCGTTTGCGTTCTAAGCTATAGAGACCGCCTATAATGCTGATGTAGTGATATGACGCGTGAATATCAAATGGTATAATATGTGCAAGTGTATATTTTTTGCTGATTCGAAGGCTCGTACGCTTTGAACTTTCGATTATATCCGCAGCGTTTCTAGCGGAAAATATTTTGCAAGAGTCGTGATTGATTCGGCCGTATAACCACGACCGCTACTACGATAAGTTTCACGATAGATCTTATTAATTTACCATTATCTGCGTACAAGTTGCAAACAAAACTTCCCGGATCTTAAGCTCTGATCTAACACAGGGGAACGAACCATATAAGAAGCTTCAATCTCCAAGTATTCCAACTATCTCTCATACTTGCAAAATTCCTGGACCAACTCATCCCTCACCATTCACATTGCCCCCCAAAGCATCAGCCGAATTTCATTTCTCTTCAGCTTACTCAAAAGAGACATTATACCCCCTTCTCACTCACACATACCTATAGGTATAGAAACAGTCATACCAAAACGTTCCTTCGCTTTCAACTCACGCGCAATCGGGAACAGTTTTACTCTCTTCCTATACGTATATACATATACTCCTCCCAACGGAATTCCCTCTTTCTCTTCCCTCCGCGCGCTCGCACTCCGATTTCGACTGCTAGACTCTTTCTCGTCCCCCACGCGGGCGCGTTTTTTTTTTCTTCCTTTTTTTTCCTGCCCGTCTTTTTGTGGCTCCACGACGATCAGCCGATCCATTTGCGATCTCGGCCTCTCTTGATAGGCCAATCGACGTCGTCGTCGGGGGGGAGCGGGAGGAGGGGAGCGGGGGATGAGAGCGAGAAAAAGTACGTTTAAACCCCCCTGGTCGGTCGTATAAATTAAGGGCCTTTTATTGGCTGTGGGTTCTCTACCTCCTTTTTTTGTTTTATTCTCGCGGCGGATGTATATATATATATGAGAGTAGTTCCGATTTTCTCCTTCCAGCCTTGATAAAAGGCTATTATGGTACGGAGAATAAAAGCAGTTAAGCCGTTTGTTTACGCTTTGATAATGGGGGGCTCGTTTTGTGCTGCGCGCGGCAAGAGAAAGTTATGTTTATTGGTGAACTGATAAGGAAATTAGAAATAGGAATGCGCAACTTTTTCGCTGTAGCAATTAATCGTGGATCAAAGAAAAAAAACCAAAGAATTCGCAAACTAAACGCAATAAAATGAATTGTGAATTAAGTAATATTTTATGTAAATCGAGTTTACTTGATCGAAACAATTGCGCATCATTAAATTTGTACGTAATTTGTAAATGCAACATGCGCATAATCAGTCATTGAAAAGGATTACTTTAAAAATGCAACAGGATATGTCTGTGCAGATAAAGGACAACTAAATAGGTATATTATTTTTGTTTGCTTATACATTTTTAAATGTCTCAATATTCATAAATGTTCCCAGTATGCCGATTTCTAACCGAATTAAATACTTGATTTCGAAGCCTCAGCGCGTTTGTTATTAAATAAATATCAAAATCATTTAATAATTATGTCAATAACGAAATAGATTTACCTGCTTGCGAAAATTTGTCTTTATAAACAATGTTCGATCGTACTGACCTAATTTCCACCCATATGTTATAATAGCGCGTCACCTGGCAAATATTGGCCTATGCAGAAAATTCGAAGTGTTCTAAATAAATAACCAGTAAATGAAATATCTACCTATCGAAATTCAAATTGTTGCATTATTTAAAATGATTATGTTATAACAATGAAATCTGTAGTGTCGAGGTACTTGAATAAAACTTCAAAAAATGTTCATAGGTATAAGGTAGATACTTATTATTTAACATCAGGTATGCTGTACATAAGATTTTTTTGCCTTACAAATATTATATAAAATTACAGTCAATCGCGATAGAACATTCGCGCGCTCACACTCACACCGATGCACAGGTTAGCACACTTACGCTCGCTTCATTGTCAGGCTGTATCTCGTGTTTTTGTTGTTTTCTTTCTTTTTTTTTCATTAAATAAAGTCTATATATGAAATTCGAACGGAGTACGTGAACTTTAAATAAGTATATGAATGTCTGTATCGGCGATACTTCATCTTCATCGTTCATTCGAATTCTTCTACTTTCTCTAACCTTCCGCCGACTTTCAGTAAAAAAAAATAATAAAAAAAAACTTATCCAAGAAGACCATATATGAGAAATCATTTCAAAATGCAGCGAATACCAGTAAAAGTAGTAATAACAATGATAATAATTAATAGTACTTATATTGACAATATTAATAAATTGATTACACATATAGTCATCGTGGGTAGAAAGAAGTAAAAAATCGGGGAGGGGGGTATGGGACATTTACTATTTACTTACTTAAAATAAAAACGACTGAAGGAGCACAAAAGAAACTCCACTCCGAAACGAGTATATAAAAAAAATATACATTAAAGGTTACGCAATCGGAAAGTTAATTTTTCTGTTTCTATATAGTATGTATACATGTTCTCACTCGCGCGCATTTTTTCTGTTTTATTACAGATTTTAAGCTTACATTTCTACGAATATTCATTAAACGAAAGAAGCGCGTACGGCAGCACAGACGACTACTATACATAATAATATAGTTCAAATGGAAGATTTTATTTTTATTTTTAATCAAGTCAATCTTTTTTTTTATCACCATTTTAGTTATTTTTTTTAGTAAATAGCGCTTCTCAATTTCACTAACTTAATCCTCTCGCTCTTTCGCTTTCAAATTCTGTACTTGACAAACTCACAGATCACTCGCTTTCTTGTTCCGAAGAAAAATAACAAGGGTATATCTTATATATGTTTAATATATGTATATATATATATAATATATTTATATGCTTAGATTTATGCCAAGACACAAACGGGAAGAGCATATATCGCGTCGTTTTCATTGTTACTAAGTTCATTTTTTTTGTGCACAAATTCGCTAGCTTACTTCTTGGTCTGAGACAGAGGATTCGATTTTACAGTAATTGCGATTATTAAACTTTAATGTTTGCCATTTTAAAAAATAATTTCAATAAATTTCAATAAATTTCTGATTAAGCTACTTTATTTGTTCATGACTTTCATTTATAATACTTCAAAATGAAATAATTTAACATTTATTTTTTTATTATATTTAAATACTAATTTTGATTCGAAATATTATAATGATAAACAAACGGGAACAAAAAGTATTACAATTTTATGAGTAAAATTATACATAAAGTGAAACTTATTGTACCAAAATAATGTAGATTCTAAAAAACTTTCCTCTGTTGAAACTCACAATTAACCTTGACATTGTAAAATCCGCTGCCTCAGCATTCTTTTTATCCCCTTACACGCGGAAGATTTTATCTCGCATCTCGTTCGCGCGTCGGATTGTTTTTTTCGCTCTCTGTGCTTGTTTTCAACTTTCTTTTCCATTGACATGATACAAAGTATATGCATGTGAATTCGCTCGTTTCCAAAAGTTCGCATTTCTCACGTGTAATTCGAATAAACCTATGTAGGGTAAAGGGACAAAAAATAAATACAGCGAGAAAAAACAGTAATCCATTGGAAACGAGTTTTCATGCAGTAGCTATGGACGTCAAAAAATGTTGTGATGGCGAGGACATGTAAATATCTGATTTTTTTTAATAAAGACAAGATTGTTTACGTATGTGCTTGAGGTTTTTTGAATATCAATAGTAGCATAATAACTGAATATCAGTTTCATTTATTGCATATTAAATTTTACGATTGCAATTAGTTTGTGTCAGTTTATATTTTATCGTAATAATTTTGTAACAAATATCTACTTATTGCAACTATGAAATAATTAGAACAGTATTTTGTATAATTTTTTAATGAGGCCTTGGTAATAGAGTCCATTTGAGTATATTTGTCTATTAATTGTTTGCATCTTCACCAAAAACATTTATTCATTGCACTCCAAACAATCGATGATCAGATTAAATTTTTGAATAATCTATACATAACATTATTGAGTGAACTTTACATTTATTAATAAGAGTCTGCTTGATTACAAAATATATAAACATAAAATTCAGTCATGTTCCTGCAATATTAGTTTTATCTGAACATAAAACTATTAAAACTATTTCCTTTCAAATATTTGTATTCATAAAGTAGAAAACAATCACAAACACCGATAACGATTCAGAATTTCATTTATCTTATCTCTTTTCTTTATAAATTTTACTGCTTCATAAATATTTTAAAAAATTTATATTTATAATTAAATAAAGTTAGCAAGATGTAACTAAAAGTAAAAGCAATTTCACGTTTACTATTCATTATCTGAAAATAATATCCATAAACCGTGAGGAAAGAATATGATGTTCATTGAAATTCATTCAAATTATATCTTATTAAACAATGTCTATATACAATTATACAGACTAATTATCTATTGAAATAAAATAAATAAAATATCGCCCGAGTTTGAATCGTTACCGATCGCGAGTTTCTCACACCGAATATTGTCATGAAAATTTCTCTTTTCGCTACCTTTGTAGTATTTTTTTATCACTCATATTTGCGTCGCGATCCGACAACAACGCAACAGACACTCCGCACCTTAAAAATCGCAGAATAGTTATATCTTAACATTATACTATTAGAAAATCTAACGTTAAGAAAATATTGACCCGTACAGTACTAGTGAATGGATATTGAAGTTCAAATTTTTATTAGTTTTTTACGTAAAAATATAACATCTATAAGTACTGCACGAATTTAAGATTTTCTTAAACGAGATTACTTCTAAGTTAGTGACAGAAGCGTATGCGTTTGATGTCAGACTGAATGATTGAAAAGTGCCGAAAAATCAAAGACTTTTTTGTATCTTTTATTAATACGCATATATATCACATAGTATGTTTAAAAAAATATACAGACATTTGATGCTTTAAAAGTTCGCTTCGCACAGCGCACAGTCCGTCAATCGTCTTTGCCTTTGCTTTACAACTTTTTTATTTCTTTGCGCTTTTTATTCTATACAGAATCGTTGTAAAAACGATAGCATGTGGAAGAGCCTTATAGTTTCCTTAAACACGGACAATTTACGATTGACTTATATGAATCAAAAATAGCATGATAAAATTTTGAATAAAAAATAATATTCGCCATGGATATATCTTTCGCCATTTTACAATAACTCAGTCCCGTTTGTATTTCACAATTTTGTTTTTTTGTAAGTGTTTCGATTTTTCTAAATATTCATTTTTTTTTCTTTGAATTTTCTTTTATGCACGATTACAGCACGACGACGAACATGTCTAAAGTCTGAGTTAGCAACGAATCACTCGCTTCTTCGCTCATAAAAAAATGTTATATTCTATTAATTAAATACATTGTTACTCGTTCATAATACAAACTTCGAGCTCGCAAACGCGTAAACTCCAAGTCCATCGTTGAAGGATTCATCGAACAAAAGTATCAACATTTTTATCTCAAAAATTATAGAATTTTTCTCTTTTTTACATTTTATGTACAAACCAAGGGACTTAGGAGTATCATTTGCAAGATTTGATTTCTTCATTCATATTCTCTTCTTATAACTTTGTTCATACTCACTTTAAGGATCTTAGATGTCATGGTTACTTTTACTCAGGCCTTAAAAAAACAACAACAAAATCTGTATAAGCTCGAGATAGAACAGATAAGATCCCTAAAAGTAACTTTTTCTCGTTCGCAGTCATACTTGTTTTTTTTTTTTTTATAACTGTTTAATAATATTTTGTTTAACTTTTACATTTGACCATCTTGAAGAAAATACAAGAAGACCATTAAACGTTAAAAAAGCCGCCAATTTCGTATTTTTCTCCAACACAAGAAAAATTTCACGAAACGACCTAAAAATATTAACGTTAAAATTTATACAAAATATATATCAATTAAAAGTTTCAACTTCGCGTTGTTCAACTAATGTCTGCCGTAACATAAACGCGTAAAAACAGGAACGTACCTTTTTTTGATCGCAATATACTTAACTTTAAAAAAAAAAGATTAATTAATAAATCGATTAATTAGTAATAACAAAATGCTCGAACCTTTTTACATTATCAGTATTGATCGTCGCTTTTGTAGGGAATAAAAGCTATACATAAATCTCTGACAAAAAAAATCCTTAAACCTCAGTAAATAAAATTTTGCAATAATTTTATTTCATTTTCTCAGTTTGTGCACCTTGTACCTGGTCTCAGTCATTAGAAGACTGAAGACGAAAATGCATAAGTAAATACGTGATTAAAAACAGAATGTGTGAAGAGGCGTTAAAATACTTTAGTAAAAAAAGAATAAAAAATTGGATTGATAATTAAGAATAAAAATGTTTCTAAAATAATCATTACATCTATTTTTTAAGATAAAGTACTTGTAAGAATGATAGAATCACTAATAAATATAAGTATTCTGAAACAGTCACAATTATTAATTATTGTAGTAAATTGACTCTAAGTATAAAACAATTATAAAGATATGAGAAATGCTTATACTCATATTTTTCTTTATATAACCTACTTTTTATTCTGGATTTCATACTAAAGTCTTTAACGCATGAAAATTCTTGATATTGTAATAAAAAAATTAATGAGTCTGCGCCCTGCGAGTGGTCTTTCTTAAATCTATTTATACGGTATACTTAAAAAAACGTATATAATAAATATACAAAAACGCTTATGCGCGCGCATTGGCTTCTTTTTACACAAAGGAAGAACGAATTGCAAGATAACTTCGGGAAATAGCGCGCTAAAAAATTGATTCACAGAGCTATACGATTGCTTCGTAACTAGGTTAGTCCTTAATCGACGAGAAATCAATCAATTGTAGAAATATTGGTAACGTTATTCGCAAAAAACCGCAACAATATATAATAACAGATTACTTATGTACACGTTAGATATTTTGGTTATCGTCTACCTCTCCATAAACCTTCGTTTACATTTTGAATTCATTGTCTTAATCGCTTGATCTATCTCTTCTTTTTTATACAAGAAAAAACAGACAGAAAAACGCCTATTCAAAGTAAAAAAAGAATTTCTTTTAAAAAAAAATATAGAACAGGATATATCTAACA
This sequence comes from Megastigmus stigmatizans, assembly GCA_900490015.1. Lineage (NCBI taxonomy): Eukaryota > Metazoa > Arthropoda > Insecta > Hymenoptera > Megastigmidae > Megastigmus > Megastigmus stigmatizans. The sequence continues at coordinate 18,531 of UELV01079547.1, read as the reverse complement.
TGATTCGTCGTGTATTTATTCTCTAGCACAGTCACCCTCGTACACTCGCACAATTTCTTGATTCTAGGCATTTTATCGATCCGCTTTATTATTTTTTTCTTTCTTTTTTTTCAGCTTTTACTTTTGCCTCTCAAGAACAGAGTTTTTATATCGTCGCGTTACAAGAGTCGCAGTAAAATTGTTTTAATTTATTTCAAGGCGGATCCCTAAAATAGAAAAAAAATATAGGCGAAGCGACACACCGACGAAAGGCTTTTCTTTTAAAACTTATTTGCGGTGTAGCCGCTCTACGCGAACGACAGTCTTCGACGAGGAATGCATTCTAGGAAGATTAGATTTGAAAAAGGTCGTATGCTCCGATGCTATGTATACATCCATATAGAATTTATCTATCCATTCCTGTGTCCTTGCAGCGTATTCGGAATATTCGACTGTTGGTGAATGAAGACGAGTTGACCAAATTTACGTTTTACATACTTAACTATGAACATTGTACGCTGGAAGAAGTTTAATCCCAGGAATTGATGAAGAGCTATTTTTATTAATCGAATAGCTATTCGACCAGTGGATTGAGTTTTGTTTAACGGGAAAACGTCTTATGAACATTTATTATGGATCATACCATCACCATGTCTTCGTCGACACTGATGATTGTTGGAAAGCTACTGTCCGCTGAACTCTGCCTTTGAATTGGTTTTTTACTAACCAGTCCATCTGTAGACAAGAACCATATTGAATAGGTTAAACAAAATTCTTCCTTAAAAAAAAATTCCTAGATTTTTTTTCAAAATTGTTGTTTTTTAAGAGTTGTTGTTAATAATTTAATACACTATTTTCTATATAGTTTTTTATCTTAATAACCTATACTATTATTTATGTACTTATACTCGAGAACGCAGCAGAAAGATTTCTCTATGATTTAATAAAAATATACTCACCGGCAGACGGCAAGAGATCATCGAGAGAGCCATCATCGAGATCCGTGGCTGAGAGCAGAAGATCATCATCGGACGAGGCTCTAGTAAGACTCGGCAGAGTTGACGTGAGAAGCGCCTTCTCCTTTTGTATCTCCTGTATATGTCCTACAAGTGCCTCCTCTTCATCCTCCCGTTCTCTCTCAGGATCTGTGGCCGTGCTATTACTACCTCGACCGGCAACTACGCTCGACAGAGTCATGTTCAACTCCTCGGGACTGAAAATTTTGGAGGAACGGAGACTGGAAAGACGGTGCGTCGCCGAGTGGCAAGCCGAGTCAAGGGTGTTGATATCGGCCAATGTCGTTTTGACGATGCGCAACTTCTCATGAACAATCGTCTCGACGCACTTGGTCTGTCGACCAACATCCTGCAGCGAATCCTGAGCTGGCAAAGTTCGGTTGGTGCGCAGAATACACGGTGCAAAGACTATGGCAAGAGCCGAGGGCGACATGCGATTGTCAACCTCGTGGAGGGCAACGCGCGCGAGATGGACAATTAAGCGCTCCATAAGGTCGAAGTTCGGTTTTGGTAACTTCTTTAGGATCGCAAAGAGCGTGCTGTAAAAGCAGTGTATTTAAAAGTAAAGATTTTGTTTATATAGTTTGTAAGTAGAAAAAATGAGCAATAATAATCCTACCTAATTCGGTCCTGAAGTTCCGTTAGACTAGCCGCATGCAGAAAATCGTCGTAGTACTCAAAGGTCAGCAATGGTTCGGGCATGTCCCTGAAGAAGCTCTTAAGTGCAGCTGCCAATACGTGCACCTGATAGTTCTCAAAGTCGACTTTTTCTAAATCACCTTCATCCATTTTCATCTTAAGCTCTTTAACTTTGGAGCTCACGCCGCTCTTACGATAGATACCCTCGGTATAGAGACCGTGCATTTCAATCGTAGTTATTAGTCTGTCAACTACCAGGGGTACTTTGCCATCGCCACAATCCAGCTTATAGAGCGGCACACCAAAGACCTTGCGTGAATTAGCATCGTGAAGCGCACCATCCTTGCCGCACTCTGCCGAAGCACGTGTATAGCACTTCTTGTGACAGGTCAGTTTGCAGTCTGCAATGATTAAGTCATTTTTATTGACTTGTGCAGTTAATATCTCTTTTTTGTTTGCAGATAAAATTATAAAGTAAAGAGGAGAAACTATTCATATAATATTTAACATAATCATAATATATAATCATTTATATATAGTCAAAATATGCTAACTCACAAAGACGTTAAACTTAAAATTGGAGATAAGTAAAACCGAAGATACAAGTCTTGACCTTCTCAATAATTTGTCATTTCGTAATCAACAGAAATAAAATAAAATACTCACTTTGACAAATAAGTCCACGCTCAATAGGCCACATGAAGAACGATGTGCATACTTCACAAGCAGTCGGTATATTAATAATTGTCAGCTGGAACATGTGGTTTCCGTGTTTAATTGGTTCTTCCTGCTTTCTTTTCTCCTTCTTTTCTTTCTTCCTTTTACTTTTGCTCTGTTTTTCCATCGCCTCGGTTTTCGCCAATGCCATAAACTCATTCATAAAACCTCTAAATGCATTCACTCCCATTGTAAGCGGAAAATCTTCCTTTAAATTTTCCTGCTTACAAACCGTCTCCATAACGTGTAAAAAGTTCGCTATAAGATCCGTATACTTGATATTACCCTCAATACCCTGTTGAATAGCCACACTATACGTAATCACTAAATCGTCCTTGAACTTCCTCAGTGCCTGTTTGAACACTCGATCGACTTCACTGGGTGGCTTCTTGCCATCGTCTTGCCCATCCATGATATAAATCTTTTTCGTTATGAAATCTTGCATTAATGCTAGTTCCTTCGCGTCAGAAATAATTTTATCCGTACTGTCTGAGAAGGCAGATGTTCCCGTTAAACTGAACTTAGAAGCTACGGCCTGTTTGACTTGATCATAGGGCGTTCTAGGCGGCTTCCTTTTGTTTCTTCGATTTGGTGTATTAGACGGAATACAGGGCATTTTCAAAACGCCGCCATTCTGAATACACTTAACATGGAATGGCTGTTTGCAATCTATACACTTATAACCCTGGAATCAATTAAAATTTTAATTAGTTTCCAAAAGAAAAATTAATATAAAATTACATAAAGTAAGCTTTATAATGCGATAAAAATCTACATATTATTTTAAAAGAATAATTAAAAGTGGGAATAAAAAATCCAAATAACGTATAGAAACCTGAGTAACGAAGGCGTCCATTTTCTCGCGACAACAGACGCAAACATCATCCTTGGAGAACCTAGCGATTTTCCTAAACTGATGACCAGCCAAAATAAACAGATCACCCTTCCATTCGAGCAAATTCATTCCGGGTGCTGGTTTCAAATCATTCGGACTCGTTTCCACATGACCTTTATCCTGAATCAGACCTGAGATTTTTGTAGCTGGATCTGAATTACGACGACGTAATTCCATGCTAGTGATGGCATTAGAACGGATTCGCTTTGTACCCATGGGTTGTGGTTTAAAGTGTGGATCTTTTTTATTGACAGGCCAATCCGTGACAGAACGAGTCGATTCAGGCTTTGAATCTTCCTTACGGGACCAGACACTGGTGTTTTTAACAAGATCACTTTCTTTGATGGTGCCTAAAAGAACGTTTCGAGCTTCCGTCGTAGCCTCATTCACGGACTCGCCCATCGAACGACATTGAAGTTCTCTTGGAGGTCTATTTCGTCTAGCGCTTCTCACCTGAAATTATACATTTAAGTGTTACAACATTTTATTTAAAATTATAAAATTGTATTTGTATATATAATATTTTCTAGATACATTTTGTGAATCATTAAACAAAAGCAATTGCAAGACGCGTATCTTGTATATCTATTAGAAACATTTACTTTTTATTAGCATTAATTAAACCTAACAATGGGTAGTTAAAAATTAAATTAGCATTCATTGCTATAAGAAAATTGCTTCCGACAATACTGATATCATGAACTTGCTTCTTTAAAAACTTTCATTTAAAACTCTTTCTTTCCTTGATATTTAACTTCTAACTAAATAATTTTAAATCTTTTTCTCAATATTATTAATCTACAATATAAACGATATAGAATTAATTCTTACCGGAACGTCAGGCTCGTATTTATCTTTCTGATTATCGAGTCCTCTCGCTGATGCCGTAGAATTACCAATACATTCAGAGAGTGATGCATCGCCTTCAGAATTCTGCCTCCGCAAATAGCTATAGTCCTTGGGCTCCTTACTGTAACCTGGCTCTCTTTTTCCCGAAGCCGGACCCGCATTATCATTATCACTCAACCTCCTGTGCTCTCGCCTCAAAGGACTTTCTAGCTTCATCGTGCCAGCAACCGACGTTGTTGTCACAGGCTTGCCGAGCCTTTCCTGCCTATTAAGTCTCTCCTGCTCGAGTACAGATTCGCTCAGATTTCTGTGCTGCGTCACATTCGGTGATCTCGTGATTGTAGGTTTCTGCGGCACCTGAAGCGGGTATTCCAGTACAGCATGTTCGGACCTCTTGCGCCAGATATCCGAACTTGGACTGTGAGTCAGGTTAATGCTAGTTTGATGATATTTGATGTCACGAGGACTCGAGAACGAGGGTGCACTGGCGTTAAAGACGGGTGGGGCGCTGTGGACCGCGCTCGGTGTCTCCGCATCCGTTTCACCGTCACTATAACCGGTAGATGAGCTGTCGGTGCGTCGACTGCTGGACGAAGGCCGGCTCGTTGTCGAGGTAGTCTGAATACTCGTTTGCTGATCAACACTGCTCGAAGCACCTCCCCGTCGAAGGCGCGTACTTGGTACCGGCTTAGTGAGTGCATTATCATGGGAATGATGGGATTCGGATGACTCGACAGAGATCTGAGATTCGTAACTCTGAAGGCTAGCGAGACTCTCTAGACTGCCTTTGCGCTGCTGATGCTGTTGATGTTGCTCGGTGATTATAGTAGTGTTATTGCTCTCTGGATAGGTGTAGATATCGGTACTGCAGGTGGGTTTCGTTGATGTTAATGTTTCGTTCGAGTTACGCTTGCTTGAAATAATTTTACGCTGCGTATAGGAGACGCCAGTTTCGAGAGTCGCTTCGTAATGCGTGTTATTATCGGTTCTAAAAAGATCATAAACAGTTTTTATTAAAAATTTTTAAGGTTGTTTTTGTAAAGTAGGTATTGAAACAACGATTGGATATAATAGTTAATCATTTTGTGATTGTTATACTTGTGTAATTAATAAATATTTAATCAAAGAGAAAAGTGATGTGTTAATCAGCTTTAGTAAGGAGTGCATGAAGAATAAAATTCTGTTAAACTTTTACAGGATTAGTATTATAGAGTATAGAAAATATTTCATCTTATAGGGTAATGAATGTACCTTAAAGAAGTAATCCGATTACTATGTTCCAGTCTTTGTGAAGATAAATTACTTTCAGTGATCGTAGCAGTATTCGATTCTTGTCCGAACGATCTACAACAATTAAAATAAAGTAACTATCCGACTATACTCTTAATCTGTTTTAATTGTTTAAAGGGATGTGATCTTCTTTATCGGTATTAAAATATTTTCATCCCAGCAAAAGAATTAAGTACTCGATACAAGAGATAATTTAGCACAATTTATATTTTTCTAAATTATCTTTTCCTTTCTTAAAATTTGAAGCTTTTATACTTAAATAAACTGTTTTAGAATAAATATACTGACTCGCAAATCACTTTTAGTAACGCGATTACCTTAAAACACAGTGTTTACAAGGAGAGTGTTAGTTTTTTCATTTACATCTCTCCTTATAACATTATAAATAGTTACTCACTCATCTCGTTGTTCTTTGACAGCCATACTCCTCTTTTTCTTTCTCATCTCGGTTAGGGCTCTCCTCGTACTGTTACCCCTAACGCAAGCCTGAAACCGGATGACGCAGATCCTGAACCTCTTGTACCACTTGTGCTGTTTGTACGACCTCCAAGCGGACTGTATGTGTGTCGCAGCCTCGATCCTTGTTCTCAGCGATCTGGCAAGTCTTTGTGCCGAAATCATCCGCCAGAATGACTGTATAAGGACGGCGGCGTTCTTTAACCTCAAGAATTTTCGTCTCTCGAGGCAGGCTCTGAACCATTTCTGTATCGTCGTAATGCTCGTGATGATCTGCTGGTGCAACTCGATGTCCAGCTTGATCTTCTCAGACTCACGTAGAAACACCTTTGTCGTGCCGAGCTGATAATTGTCGCGATTGAGATTCAAAGTCAGTAGAAAATCGCGCACGTCTGTCTGGGTGCTCAGGAGGCCCTTGGGCAGGAGCATGCGATAGAGCTGAATGAATTCCTCGTAGGTGAGGCGAACGTTAAAACCAGCCTGTCGAATCCGCACAGTCTCCAACATTCCAGTGTATCTGTATAATCCAAGAATATTACATTTCAGTTGTTTTCTTATACAAGGGTATAACTGATTAGCATTTGAATTATTAAAAGAAAATCAATGTCTCGCGATTTTACAAACATACTGTCCCAGTATTTCTTGTTAATTTAACAAACCTGAGTTGCCGCTGAACTGTCTCCTCGTCAAATTCATTGGGAACCTTGTTGGCGTTGCTCTTGATGCACCTTATAAAGAACGGATTGGCTTGGTTAAGCGTATCCATTAGACTGTGCAGACTTTGCTGGAATTGAGCCGAGACTGTCATCGGCTGCTTCCTGGCTTTACCCGGACCTGTGCCATAGCTCTGGGTCCTACCTGCTAACGTCTTCACAGTCTGCAGGTTCTTCAAGCCCTTTTTGCCGCGCTCCCGCGGACGAAACGATTTGTTCTTCCTGCATGACAAAATAGCGTCACAGACGCGAATTAGTCGCCGTTTACCATTTATGCGTGTACCGTACTCTCTTTCTCTTTTTTTTTTTCTTTCACCACGCATTAATAAATGAAATGTCTAGAGATAAATTGTATGTAAGCAAAACCCTGTTTTTGCAATGGTTTATTTGTGGATACACAGTTGAAAATAGGAAAAATAAAAGGAATTTCGTCACTAATATATTTCAAAAACTTTCTTAATTCGATTCATGAATTTTCAACTGTGTAAGTAGTACTGCGTACCTTGAAAGAAATCTTTGCAAAAAAATTATAAAAATTAGGCACGCAACTGCGAAAGACTAAGTTTATTTTGCATAAGTATATCAAGCTTAATAAAAATAAATATTTACAACTATCTTTTCTAATTTTGATGTCCAATCAAAGTCTATGTAAATATAAAGAAATTAACCTATAGACAGAAGTTTTTATACTTCTTTCAGTGTGAAGCATGCAATAATTATATAAAAAAAGTCAACATTATAGTTAGTGGTTGGTTCAGCGAGCGAATTGACTCCTCAACGCCAAGGCTTCTCAAAGTCGATTTGCTCAGTATATGTGAAGAATAAATGATAATTTTTCATGCACGATCTCTCCATTGTAATAAAATTATAGCTACTTTACGTATTCGAACGAAGCGAATAAGATGGAAGTATCGAGTGAATGAGCAGATTTGAATGAATGAATCGTCGAGAGCAATGATGAAAATGACGATGACATGTATTCATGAAAACAAAAACTATTTTATATATTGCGAAGCGTGGTACAGATATATCATAAAGGGATCGGTGTGTGTTTTTGTAATTATGCCAACTACGATAGGGTGTGAAAAAATCGACGCTGTAAGAAAACCATTACTACTAATTAGGGATGGAAAATTTGTTAATTACTTTTTATATTAAGAATGTTTCATTCTACGATATTAAATTACTAATGTTGCTATTCACACTGTGCGAATTATTGAAAATTATTTAATAAAAATTAACAAAATAAAAAAAAAGTTTAATTGATACAAAAAGACATCCTATTGAACTTAGCATTAAAACAAAGATTTTTTTGACTAAAAAATAATGTAAATTTATAACAAATTAGCCCATCCCTGCTACGCACCTAATTCGTTAACACGCAGAAGATACCTTGCTACATTATCCATTACCTATTAAATACTAAGTTTAAAAACACCCTTCACCCTCCAAAACCAAGACTACACCTCACTAGAAAAAAGGTGTTCTCGTATTTGCACGAGCAGTGTAGAAATAGTGGAAGCTCGCGTATAATTTCTCTTGACGAATGTGCGTATAGCTGTTAATTTAATATACAAAACTCTGCCTTTACAAGAAAATTAAAACGCCTTAATTTTGAAACCGGCCAACCTAATAAATCATACAAAGCGATTAATCAAAAGAATATATTCGAGTTTATCGATCATAATAATCAAATAATTTTATCCTCAACATCCAGTTTAGAAAATTAAGACGTCAATTGATAAAATATTTGATTCTTTTTTACTCATTGATCTTTTTATAAAAATAACATGTGCTTTACTTATTATATTAATACAATGAAATTCATTCTAAAATTTCGAAAAAATAGTGCATCTAATATAAATATGTTTTAGACTTGGCAGGTTCGACCAATAGATACCATCATTCGGCATGCTCGAAAATTTTTTCTTTATCAATCACTATTAATTTTATAGATCTTTGTCTTAATTTTACGTACATATTTTTATCTTGTAAATATGAAGCCTCTTGCTAATATACTATTAGTACTTTAAGCATCTTTATAAATAAATATATTTATAAATAAATATTACTCATAATGGTAATTTACTATCATTGAAATCAGAATTTAATTTTCTAACTAAAAATTTATTCATGTCTGTAAGATATAATAATTGTAAAGTATCATATAATCGAGCTGAAGTTGTAAAATGCTAAAGATGTTTTTACTTTGTGTAAAAAGTAATTTAGACAAAAATAAAAATTAAATGAATGTATGTGGAAGCTATTATATTCTACATGTCAGTGTCTATTATTTCGATATTTAGTTCTCAAAAAAGTATTAATAAAATACAAAAAAAAATGAATTACCAACGTCATAGATTTTACTTTAACATAAAGATTTTGTAAGAAATAAAGATCAATCTATGGACCACATTAATAATGGTTATTCGATAAAAAAAATTCGCCGAGCATAGCCGAAAAATCGTATCTAAAAAACGCGGAGACGGCGCAATCGTTACATACATGACAATCTGATTGGCGCGCTCCATAACGCTCGCTTCGTCTTTCGGTAGCGCTCTCGAATCGAGCTTGGCCTGTCTATTTCTACCGGAGCCCTGCTGCTCATGATCTCTTGCGGCCCTTATAGGGCCCTTGCCTACGGCCCCGCTCGCCTGATTAACGTTTCGAAACTGCGGCCACGACAGCCTATTGTTGTTGTTGTTGTTGTTGTGATGGTGGTGGTGATGGTGGTGGTGATGATTGTTGTTGTTAAGGCTGTCGCTGTTTTGTGTAAGGGCGCCGCCAGTACCATAGCTCGTCGGGCTTGCAGCAGCCTGGCACACGCTGCGCTGCTGTTTCTGATAGCTCGGACGTGTATGTTTGTGCGAACTGGAAAAATGACGCTCTCAAGCTTAGACGGGGGAGCTTCGTCGGTGCGCATTCGGATGCCTGATCGTAGCCTCTCCCAGGGGATACGATGTCAATTCGTAGAACGATTCGCTCTTTCTCTATTAATTTCTATTTGCTTTTCTTTTTTACATATATTTTGTTCTCTGTCTGGGTCCATTCACACGATTTGTACACCAAAGACAGAGTTAAGGGGATATTTGACCGTTAACATTCAATATTATTGTTAAATAAAAACAACGAATTTGATAAATCGTAAATTATTTTTCAGGGTAACGTTATTTTTGTTCCTAAAAAACGTAGAACTTTCATAAAGGAGAACACTTTAGAACATATTAGAGTTTGGCCATAAAAAATTTTTTAAGTATGATTTATCGAAATGAAAATTTTCTTTTTAATCTTTTTAAGAAGCTAAATAATATTTCTCTCACAATTACATATATTAAGTTTAATGTCAGAATTATAAGAGAAAATTTGTATTAATTGTTAGTGTGTAAACATATCATATATCCTAACTTAAGTTGCTAATTTGATTGACAGAATAAGTACACAATGGTTATATAAGCCATCGTTTCAAAAGATAAAATCTTGATAGGATAATGACAATGATGGTAATGAGTTGATTGAATGGAGTAATCATACTTATTATGATTTTTTAGAATCATGCTACAATAATTTTTCGTAAAATTGATAATCCTTTATGAGGTAATGGCATGAAGTGAGGATGTAAAATGACACAGTGAAAAAAATCGTGAAATCTTAAGGTATGTAGTCTTGATAAAGCTACATTCTAATTACATAAAACATGTAACAAGAAAACAAGTTAAAGTTAATCAATAACATAAAACTATTTTGGAGCCATTTGTAAGAAATACAGAAAAAATATATCAATATGAAAATATGAAGGATGTTGATTTACATTAAGTGAAATGATTATGTTTCCATTATAGGTCGAATAATGCGACTAAAAACTCAAGAAAAGAGAAAGGTCTTTTAAACATTACACATAGTGGATCGAAGGACCACTTACGCTATTCGGTTAATAGTTAGATTCACTGCAGATAACGTCACAAGATGGCTACATGGACAAAAGACAATTTGGGCAGTATAAATGTCATCATCTTTACTGTTTTCGTTTAAATTTTATCCAACTCGTTAATGCTCTATGATAATCGCTATTATTAATAGTACTTTTTTTGTTCCAATTATTAATAAACATATTTTTGTATTATGAAGATCACAATATATAATATTAATTCACAGATATGCAACAGTATAAATACTGTCAAATCTTTTACGATAGATCCTTTTTAGCAAACAATGTACAACTGAAATATCGATTGGACCGAGGAACAATTTTACATTGTACTCGAAATTCATTAAGAACCCACGTATCTAAATTACGATTTGCAAGATTATGATAATTCTGATTAATAAATGAAATTGCACTACTAACCTGATTAAATTTTCATTTGGAGTTCTATATCTATTCTGTACAGATGCTTTATTTCCATCGGCTATAAACAAAAAAACAATTACTTAAATAAATTATCTTTTCTGTATTAAGTATTGATTTAATTGTTAATTTTTTCTTTTTTAAAGTAAAGAAATATGTAGAAATATAAAAATTCAGTTGCCGAGTCACACAGTACACAATATTTATATTTAAATGTTTTTTTAATGAATTGAATTATATTTTTAATTTGGTAATGTTGCGCATGCTATGTAATAGTATATTATGATTCAAGTACGCGAAGTAGGTGATTCACGCAGGAGTTCCGTTTGAGGGTGAAAAAAATACGAGTGCGAGGATAACCTACTTGTATCGTGTACTATTATTTAAAAGACTATGCGTAAAGTAATTATACTTTTCGCGCGCTAATTTTACTTTTTGTATGCTTTTCAACTGCCATATACTTCTCACACGCTATCCTTCTACGAGAAGTCGAGCTTCTTGAATTGTGTTTTAAAAAATATTTGTCTTAATTTGAGTGTGAATGATAAAAATTTTCAAATGCTTTATCTTTGCTCTCTGCAAAATAGCAATCTCGAATTTAAATATTTTTTTTTAAATTACCCAAAACTATAGCTTTGTACGATCATTAACTTACCTCGCCCGTGCCTATGCGCCCTGCCAGCCTCCTGAAAAGCAAAGTGAGCACGAAAGAAGGCTCGAAGTATGGCCCAACGAAAGACAGCAACGGGATCGGCACCAACTAATTCTCGTACGAAAGCCAGAGAAGAATTCTTGAGTACCCCAACCACACCATCTGGCCTCATGAGATCTAGATTCTTTTCCCTCATGTTTGCAGCTTGATACTTCACTGCTCCAGCATAATGACGAACTACGAACGTTCCTTCTCTTCGTTGAGGAGCTTCGTAAAAGGGATTATCCTTGTGAACCGAATTGAACTTTTGTAGAAGCGTTTCGTTAGTGGCACCAGGGAAGCTGGAAAAAAAATTCATAAATTTCCGTATAGTTATGCAGCAAATAAATATACTTATTAAAAAGCTAAAGACATTCAAAATCTGAAAATTTATAAATAAAAGTATTTGAATAATATAAATGAATATATTATTTATAAATTAAACTTACTTGCATTGATCATCTAAAAGACAAAGTAAACCGTTGGGTTTGCCTTCTATGAGATTTAAACAGCCTGAATTGTCACTGTATCCAATGTCTGTCCATCTAATTGATTGTTTTCTATATTCTCGTTGTTCATATTGAAAGACATGTTGATTAAAGTAATGTTGCAATTGTTCGTTGGCATAATTAATACAGAGTTGCTCAAAACTATTGCAGGTTTTAAAATCTTCAAATCCAAAAATATCCAATACACCAATGCTATTTCCTTGGTGATCTCTTAAAGTATCTTTTTTTGATAAGAGTGCATGGTTGACCTAAAAAATATAAAAATTTTTATTTAAATATTCAATTGATTTTAAAAATATATTTCATATTTTTTATAAATACTTACTTGCAAAACTATCCAATCAAAGAGAGCACCATACAAACATTTAGCCATTGCGTCTCTAGCTGCTATTGCTTCAGGAAGTCTATAGTTTATAACTAATGTCTCTCCTGAAGCTCTGGCTCGCTTTGCTGTGAGAGCTGCCTGAAGAGTTTCCTGTTTCACTCTGAGAAGTTCTGATATAAGTGCGACCACTTCAGGATTCCTTACGCCTACGGCTTCGTCGTGATGGTGATAAGATTTCCGGGGATGGAATTCGACGTTTCCTAAAATGTAAAATAAGTTTCTGTTTATTATATACTACATAATTTTGATTTATAAAAAATCGTTCAAATAAAATTATCATAAATTTCAAATATTAAATTTGATTTGTTTAATATCAAAGAAACTATGTACATACAAAATAAAGAATAGCATACCAAGTAATAATACAGCTGATAAAACTGCAAAAAGTCGTCTTTGTTTTTCTGGAGTAAAACCAACCATCTCCATAGATTGCTTCAGTCTTGAAAACTCATGTCGCTCGTCAATATTTTCCAGTCCATAGCAACCACTTTTATTCAAGTAATTATACCACTCGTAGTTCCTGAGATGCAGAACCTGCTTCTCCTGTTCATTCGCGCCAGCAAGAAGATAATAAAATACGTGGTAATTTCGTTCGTTCCTCCCTTGAGAGACAATTCTTGATTTTTCAAGAAGATATTTTTGTACCACGGCGCTAAACAAACAAATATAATTTTAATTAGAATAAGATCTTATATTTTGATAAAGTAACTAGTACATCAATTAAAACAAAATGATCCGAGGTGTATTATATAATGAATTATTATTTAAGAAAAACAAATTGTATAACTCTAATTATGTCGCAAAAAAATAATTATATTCATTCTTATGTTTTGCATTTCAGATTAAATGTATCTCTTTTTTCTTTTTACTTTAAACAAGATATCAAGTTTAATTTTGACTGTGATAGTTTTAATGCATACAGTGTAAATTTTCCATAAAAATAATAACAATAATTGATGCTTATTTAATCAAATTTGAACAAAATTTAAACTTACCCATGCACCATGCCATTTTCCTTGTAGTTTACTTGGATAAACTTGCCAAACCGACTGCTGTTATTATTATGTGCAGTTTTTGCGTTACCAAAGGCTTCCAGCACAGGACCAGCACTCAGGATAGTCTGCTCTACGCCACTTCCGTGCGAACCTTTTTGACTTAGAGCCGTCAAGTGATGTAACAGGAAATTCGTTGACTCGGTTTTGCCAGATCCACTCTCTCCACTTATTACTATGCACTGGTTCTTCTTCTCCTTTAGCATGCAATGATATGCTGCGTCAGCTATTGCGAATATGTGCGGCGGTATGTCTGGTCCGAGTCTTCTGTTTTGATACAGCTTCACATATTTCGGATTGTAGATAGGATAAAACTTGAAAGGATTCAAAGCTATCAGGATGCTTCCTACGTAAGTGTAGATATTGCCCGCAAGGAATCGCGCTCGAAGATTGTCGAGGAGAGTTTGCTCGTTGAGGTCGGGAAGCTGGCAGAGATCAGGGTACTCCTTATCGCGCGGTTGGTACAGAAAACGATTAAAATAGTCCTTAAGAAGCTGAGGATCCATCGGAAATCTGCTGTCGGACCATAAATAATCAGGCTGCTTTTTCCTAAGGTAAAATCTGAAAAACAAAAATTTAATCAAGAACTAATAGTCATAGCAGTAAAAAAGATAATGCATTTCTTTTCTACATTCTTAAACTTCATTTCAAAACTATTTTGCAAGAATTAGTTCATACTTTATAAATTCCAAACTATAAATTAAAGTAATCAAAACTTTCTTGAATTAATTTAAAAATAAGTTGTATGCATACTTATAATATTCTTGTTGAGATGCATTTTTCTTTGGCCAAAGCAGCATGAGTGCAACTGGACACTCTGTGGGTCCAAGTCTTCGCTCTTTACACTCCTGTCCAACTGAGTTACCAATAACCTCTGCCAATTCATATCCATTTGAAAGATTACTATCAACGAGACTAAGTCTTTCAATAATACATTCTACTATTTCAGCGGAAGATGTCTGTTTAGTAGCCCTAATGGAAAGTGCTTCGTATTCGGCGCTCCATTCGCCCACGAATACTTGCACCACACCAATACTATTGTTGTCCATATCTATTAACCCTAAAATGTTATTATTGCAGATTAAAAATAAAGTTGCACAGAAAGATTATTCGCAATTAACGAAATAAAGAAATAAGCCAAATAATTTTAACTCACCTTACTCCTCTAGGGTCATCAGATTTGTCCTCTATCATCTACAGAGTACCGACAAAGTGGTAGAGCTTCTTCCGTTTGGTGTTTTAAAGCCATTTTATTAAAAAAATATTTTGGATTCTCGATTCTCATTTTGTATGCAATATTTAATTTATATTTTATACACTTAAAGTCACAAACATTTTGAGTTCTGCCAGTTTTTTATTATTTTGAATACATTTTTACAAATTTTCTTTATTTGATGAATTTAGTGTCACCATTTATGGGTATAATTTAAATTTAGATTTTTATCTTTTAAATTTCGCGTTTTCTTATTTCTGTATTTATCTAGAGCACTATATGCACAGAAATTTAAATATTAATTATTAATTTTGTATTCAGATTATATCAATAAGGAAGAAGTAGCTGCAGCTTTCTTATTTAGAATCAAGAGAAAATACGAGCATTAAAATAGTTCTATTTAATTTTATAGTGCATAGAGTATTTCGATAAGTTAAATAACATGATTATACACAGAATATATTTAAACAGCACCACTTCCAATAACTTTTAAACTATTATCGCAGCATTCATCATGTCAGTTGGAAACTGTGCGTGGGTATGCTATTGTGTTGGCAGGCAGTAACTTGGTTTCCTCACTGGACACAAAAATCTATAATTTCCTATGCGTATTTAGCCTTTTCAAATCTCTTGAGTATTTTGACATATTTATTGCAGAAGTTTGCTGATGTTATTATACTGTATTATTGATTTCAACTGAAAAAGAAAGAAAAATATGTCATTTAAATATTTCAATGTTTATTACCAAGTTATTAAAATTAAAATATTTGATTTAAAAAAAAAAAGTACTTGATTGTTACTATTGAAATGAGCCAAAAAGTAACTTGGAAATTACCTTGTGAACAAAAATAAAGAATTTTGTATTCAAACATTGGAGGCAAGCCAAAATTTATTTTTATCATAATATAGGTTTAATTTAATTTAGTATTCGCATCATCATGAAAAACATTACTAAATTCTAATGATTGGGATTTTTCATAAACTTATATTGAAAAAATATTGAAACATTCACAATTTAAAATACAACTATCAATTAAATAAAGGAATCCCCTTATCTGATATTAGTCATTTGTATGAGAAACCTATTTATCATCATAGAAGTGTAATTTACTTTAATAACTTTTTTCGTCATAGCTTTTCCTAAAACTGTTCGATTTAAAAAAAAATTTTAAATGTAATTATATATATGTGCTTTATGAAAATTTCTGACACAGACTAAGATACAAACTACTATTCAATAAGTTATAATTAGACTAATTTTTAGAAAGTAAATGATTTGCTATCTTTCTTGATATTCGCCTAAGATAAAGTATCTTATCATGACAGATTCCTAAAAAATCTAATATACTCCAACCATGACATATAATAAAACAAAATAACGTATATTTTGATTCTCTTACTAAAAGATTAATTACCCTTTAAAGATATATAAACAGATTATTACTGTCAAAATAACTTATATTTCATTACGAATTATTGAAAGTTCACAACTTATATTTCATAACTTATATTTCATTACGAATTATTGAAATTATATGTAGTTAATAATATTGGTCTATAAATATTGTACAAGAAAAATTATATGTAAAGTTGTCTCAAAGTATTTCGAATAAGATAACTGAAAATATTTGGTATTAAAAATATTAAAACATTCCAATTACATCTTTCTAAAAACCATTATACATTGTTATTATCTTAAAATAAAAAGATGACTAAACTGTTGGTGTGATTAATACAATAAAAACTTTTTTTATTACAGTTTAATTTGGAATGTAATTTTAATATACTATATAAAACTTCACAAAAAGAAAATATTAACTTTGACATTAGAATTAACTTTTTTGATAAATCCTTACATAAACCAATACAATAGATGACACAGTAAATATAAATATTATTAGTCATTTAAATTTTGTACATACTGTAAATAGTTTGTTAAATATGACTACATATATTATATTTTATAGATTCAATAAACTGAAGATTTTTTTAATTTACGAGGTTCACCAGTGGCATATAAAATCGCTTTCTACAAAAACCTTCTGTGCGAAAGTTGCCCTTATTCTACCCAATTGATAAAAAACAATAATCTATGATATTTTAACATTCATTAATGGAAAGAAAACATGTCATAAGTAATAAAAAAAATATGCATTTGAAAACATGACTAATAAATGAAATTGTAAAAATAAATTTTTATGATTTCTTAAAAAACGTAATATATTAATTCAATTTCATTTTCATGTAAAACTATTTTAACCTTTAAGTACTGTTACAAATTCTATCTAATCCGATTCAAGCAATATTGACGAGTTGGAAATTAACACAACTTAATATTGTTGAACTAATGAAAATGACATCGGATTAACAACTCCAATTGAAAAATATAGTAGACTACTTTCATAAATGAATTTTAGTAACTTCTAATTCCATACCCCCCCATCATATCAAAGAAAAACAGAGCATATATATGTATAGCTTATTTTTTCTCTATAAGAGAATTCCGCTGCACACATGCTACATCGAACAAGTCCATTTATTTTCAATAAAACAAGGAAAACTTGTATGCAAGATGAATGTAACACACACTTTATCTCAAGTGTGACAACATTTCTACCACATCCTTCACTTGAAACCAGCAATTGTTAACCAAATAAACTTCTCAAAAATGGACCATAGATACATCATAATCTACCTCCATCCTGCTTCAATCCATGTCTTCCAGACTTCTCTCTACACACGATAAAATTTGATACGAAAACGAAAAAAAAGCCGAATATGCTATTAAAAATTGTCACACCAAGAGAGACGTGTAGAACTTTACCTCTCTCTCCTTCCACTTATGCCCACAGAACCAGAACCCCAAAAAAAAAAAAAAACCGAGAGAAACGGAAAAAATTAGCGTAACCGATTTCGGAGCAGCGGTGCTCCGAAGTACACGCACACCTATCATCATTACCTCGAGGTAGCCGCCCTCAGAAAGCCGTGGAGGTCGTGACGCTCCGCACATCTTGCGTTCGTTCTCCTCTTCCTCGCCAAGTCACTTGCATGTACCTCTCTCTCTTTCTCTCTCTCTGTGAGTGTGTATCTCCCTCTCTCCTCTTTCTCTCTCTTTCTCTCCTCTTCTCTTTCACTCTTCTCTCCTCCGTCGAACGGCTGAGAAGAGAAAAAGAAAGACCGAAACAAGCACGACGAGGACGAACAAGACGATTCGTTTATGCCGTCCGTATGCCTGCCCGACTGCCGTCCACGTCCTCTTCCTCTTCCTCCCCGTCTGCCTTGTATGTGTGTATATGTGTCTCTCTCTCTCGGCTCTCGCTCAGCACTTGTGAGCAGCAGCAACAGCAGCAGCAGCGGAGCAGCAGCACCTTCTCCACGGCGCGCGCGCGTCCACTGTCTGTATGTCTATATATATATATATATGCGTGTGGCTACATATATATATATATATATATATATCTATATGTATATATTGCTGACCCGGAGAAAGAGAAACGAGTTCGTATAGGTATAGAGCGACTTTTCTCTCCCTCTCTCTCTCGCTCTATCTTTCTCTCTCCTATCCGTGCCGCGCGCCGATGACCTAGTGCATCCTCCCCTGGGCTGGTCTGGTCCCTCGTTCTCTCTCTCTCACACACACACACACACTCACTCTATAATATTTCTGGAGCTTGTGATGGGAAGGAGAAGAGGATGTATATCGCGCGCGCGCGCGCGGATCACACATGACACAGGTGGAGAACTCAGTGTATATACTATATATATATATATATATATATACA